>JAQSVH010000010.1:13243311-13256673 GCA_029448705.1 Adansonia digitata
CAAATGGTTCTGGCTTGATTACATTATTAGTAAATTGTTGTCGGTTGTTTCTTTCTGGCTGTCAGTTGAATGAATTTTAAGGGAAAATGGGCTGCAAGAAACTCCAAACCCTGTATTTGGTTGAAAAAGTTATCAAAGTGATGCTGATGACTAAAAATCATCTTAGATAGACTATGCTAATTTTGCTAACAATGTTGGTTTAAATAGTTTTATGTTAGAGAGCGGTTTCTTGTAAATCGAGCTATTAGCAATGTCAATCTGTGCATTCTCATAGTGGCTGTAAACCTGTCCATGGGTCCAGGGCCAGTTAGAATTGATTCGGATCTAAGAATATTTTTGTAATTTGGGTGGGATTTATTTGGAGTTTTGACTATTATTTAATGAATACAAATATTTTTTATTTAAATTTAATTATGAAAAAAATGTAAGTATCAATATAAATATTTTAATACATATTTAACTAGTAAAATGAGTTAAATGTGGACAGGTAAATTTTTCCTATTTGAAACTGATCCGGTTTAGTTTGAACCGTTGAATTCTTTTAAACTGACTTTGATGATTGGACTAATGATTCGAATACGCTTTGAAGAACGCTAAGGAAACCGTAAACAGCAAAAACCATAATTCCTTTGGTTTGTTCTATTCTCCAAACGTACTTCAAATATGGCAATGGCGGATGGCTTGCATTATATGATGACAACATAGAGATTCCATTTGTCAATGAAGATTGATTTCGAGAGAAGCCTAATAGATTCATGAAATAATGTCTATAGCATGTGCTTATTTGTAATAAAAAAACATTGGTGGAAGCAGGCAGGATTCTGCAAGGCCTGAGTGAGTTCATGGTGCTTCATTTGGGGCCTGTTTCCTTCAATCTTTTTTCACATATCGAAAAAGAATAAAGTTTTCAATCTTGTTATAGCATCAATTCCAAACCCACAATCTAGTATTTACATTAATTTCCACCGATTTGGTTATTTTACATGACATTAATTGTGTTTAATAATGAATACTATTGTATTAGTTGCTTAGGCACTCGAGTGGGTAATAGCTAAACTTTGAATGGACTGTAACCTAAACTTGTCTAAGCGTTGCAAATATTCCAGGATTCCAAGAAGCAGCAAATTTTGTCATCTCTACAGGCTCCATCTAGGTCGGCTTCGGTGGTAAGAGAAGTAATGGACCTTAGATTAAAACCATCATGGATAATGCTTTACCCGAGAGGTTGAGGTAGATAATAGTTGACACAAAAGTAGTATTCAAATTGCAAGCAGCCAAATACCAATTCCTTTAAGTTGTCTCGTTTTGGCTAAATCTTTTGCTGAAATTGTCGTTTCTATTATGTTGTCTACGATTAAGCTTGGAATAAATTAATATTTTATCAGGTGGCTTGGTTGGATATTATTAATTTGTTTAGATGAAATGGAAACAAGCCATTGAATTACCCTGAGTTGTTCAAAATGAGACCAAAAGTCATCTAAGAAATAGCAATAACATCAAATTGTAACTCCAGGTAGAAGCCTGGGAGCTAGGAAGTTTTTTTTTTCTCTCTTTTTTTTTTATTTTTTTTATTTTAATGTAGGCTCGAGTTCAGGAGGACGGCTGAGGTGGTTCATATGGCGAGTCAGATAACGAATGGGTAGTAGCCCAGTCGGAAATGGTGGGTCAGGCGGAGAGGGGTAGTTGAGGTGGCGCTCAAGGGTATACTGGCAGGGTCATGAAAGTAGCTGACAATGTAAGGCTCGAGACGCTGAAAGAAGTGGATGCTTTGAACCCATGGCAGCTTGTGGACTTTCTGCCTGGGACATGCATGCTTCAGATTCAGCTGAAGCAATGGGGCCAAGGAAGGGTCGGAGACTAGAACTACACGACGATGTTCTATTTTAAGAAGGAATATTTAAGTTTTTCTTAACTTCATGCATTCTGTTTTATTCATCTGTCTTGTCCATGTATTTCCCTCTTTACTTCATGTTAGTTAAACTATTTTTT
This sequence comes from Adansonia digitata, assembly GCA_029448705.1. Taxonomy (NCBI): domain Eukaryota; kingdom Viridiplantae; phylum Streptophyta; class Magnoliopsida; order Malvales; family Malvaceae; genus Adansonia; species Adansonia digitata. The sequence goes on from JAQSVH010000010.1 coordinate 13,245,301, forward strand.
TTTTAAGAGAAATGAATAAAAAAGACCATGGCTGAGGGCCTTGGAAGAGGCAGAGTTGATTGATGTTATTGCAACTTTGAAGTGCTCAAATCCTCAAGAATGTTATTTCCTTAGCAATGTTACTAAATTAGAAACAACTGATACCAGAAAATAAATTCGGGTTCCACGCAGAAAAAAAAAAAAAAACCAAAAATTTATTATGCGACAAATATCAGTGTGTGTGGCAGAAGGCATAAAAATTCTCAAACTACCTAAAAATATTTAATAGGGAAAAAGAATGTTAACAAATTGATATGTTGGTATGTTAGTATTTTTACATCACAGACATTATAATCACAAAATAAATACAGCTATTACATTTGGGTATACAATCCCTGTTAATGAGTATATAACATACACTTTTATCGCAATGACGTGGTGCAAAGGATGAAGGGGGGGGGAATTATTAAAAGGAATGGATAATATGATGCAAGTATATGAAAACAAATTGACCAAAAAAGAAGTGATTTTGAAACCGAGTATAAGGAATAAAGTTGTTTTTTTTTTTTTTGGGATGGGGGTTTGGGTGAAAAAGCTAATCCTTTCCATTTTGCTACAAGGAGAGAGAGACGAGGCTTACAACAGGGAAGAGAGTCACAAAGAAATTTAGGTTGCCTCCACTGATAAAATCTCCAATTCAGCCCACCACAAGGGGGAAAGTCTTGGGGTAGCTTGCTCAGGTGGGATGTTAATCCCTGACCTCAATTTGGAAGTGATATCCTTCATTGTTGGTCTTTGCCTTGGATCTGCTTGGATGCACTCATGTATGACATCGCAAATTACATCAAGCTCATCGTTTTTGAAAGATTTGAGGGTTGGATCAATCATGTTGCCGATGCTCCGTTTATCATTCAAATGTTGCGCAGCCTGCCAAGTTCATGATTATAAGTTTACCAAAAGCCAAAAGCTATATTCTAAAGCAAGGCAATCATAGCTTTTGCCTTGAGGTCAAGTGTAGAAAACGAAAGGTTCATTAGGTGTCAATCCTAAACGTACCCATTTCTCAATAGGCCCTTGCTCGTTCGAGTAAGGAAGCTTTCCAGAAATGACTTCAAGTAACAATATTCCAAAACTGCAGACATTCACTTCTGGATCAACCATAGGTGGCAACTCGGAATGCTGTGATTCCCCATCACCTGAGGATTTAGACTTAGGTACAGCCTCTAAAGTAGCAATTTCCGCAACCTGTGAAAGTAAAAGAGGAGGGGAGAGAAATGAGTGTTTTATAATGATAAGGACCTAATGAAGACAATTTATACAGAAATTGATGTACCTTTGCAGCATAATCATCTGTTAGATGGATAGCAGTTGAACTTAAGTTTGAATGAGGTAAGGGAGGATTCAGATCATGGTGCATATACTGCAGGCAATAAGCTACACCCATGATGATCCTCACCCTTGCATTCCAATCAAGATGCTCCATTTCTTTAACTGAAAACAAAAGCAAATATTTAAGCTCTCAAAGAATCAAGATTGAGTAAAATATTCTCCAGCAAACACGCATGTAAGTGATAATATTACCATGCAGATGCTCAAAAAGGGTTCCATTTGGAGCATATTCAAAAACCATCATCCTGTTGAAAGGTTCATCCTCCTCACAGTAGCCAATAAGGTTGACAAAATTCTTGTGGTTAACTCTTGACAATGTATCAATCTACAGTGAGTTCCAATATTACAATTGATTAAAATTTTGGATAAAAAACATATAAGGAGATTTAAAAGTATAAAATTCATTTCAGTTATGCCCAAAAATAGTCAGGTTTATGTTTTGTGACTGTAGAAACAACAAACCTTCCTCCGAAAAGCCATCTCTGAGTTCTTTGACCACTCCTTTAAAGACGAAACACCAATTGATGCGACAGCAATCTCAACACCGCTGGAAAGTGTCCCTTTATACACTGTACAACCGCCAATTGTGTCAATTATATTGCTAAAATCCTCGCAGGCTGTTTCAAGTTCTGAACGGTTTAGCTTAGGCACCCCTGCATTTCAAATAAACAGAAAACTAATGTTTTTATGCATTAAACAAAAATAATACCAGAGGATACATTCGAATGTTTATTTTCAAGGATACATTTGAATTATCTTATCAACAATATACAATGTAGTGCCATAGTTAAGATATCATTTGATAATCTAGAAAATTTAATCAGGTTCACCAATCAATAGCTCAACTAGACTAATCATGGTTGTTGACACATAATCAAACAAAAATATTTTATAATTACCTGTAACAAAAGCTTTCTGCAGCTGTCCACTTAGTCCAGTTTTCCAAGGACCTATAGTTTTTACTGCTCGTTTCCGACACATGATAACCATGGCCACAATCGCAAGCAATATGACTGCACAGGGAATGGAAATAAGATATTTCCATAAATCCCCAGAAGCTGAAGGTTGTTGAGCAGTTGGCTCTGCATTAGAGGTTCGGGATGACCAGTCAGCAGGCTTTGAATTAGTCCCTGGAGGAGAGGGATCAACCAATGGTGCTGGTGCATGAATCTGTTTCGTCGGCACAGCGGGGAAAGTCCCACTACTTCTGGTAGTTGGGAGAGAAATGATCGGTTCAGTGGAAGACACAGCAGGAGCGGGTACAGCTGGGAGGTTCTTTGACTGCTCAAGCAGTCTACGACGTGCAGAAGGGACAACATGAATTATGTCATGGGCCATTTGTTGTGCATATGAACCTACTTAAGAAAAAACAATGTCATTGTTTCGCAGAGGCCATACTATGTTGTCTAATGGACTGAGATTTTGCAATTGTTCTACTCACCAGGTACATCACTACAGCAACCGTCTTGATTCTCAGCCAGAGAGTCCTTTCGCAACTTGAACCTTGTAAGAAGTTAAATCATGAGAACAAATAGATCAAGATGATTTAAAAAGTAAAATAATACAACCAACAATAAAAATAAGACAGTAGAATGAGGCAGAGCAATGAGCGACTCCATAATCTCAGACTCTGATATAAGCACTAGAAATAACAATTTAGTTGGGAATACAAGCCAAAGATGTAGAGTACATAATTACTTGAATAGATTCTCTATCATTCATCAGGCTAAGAATCAAGCAAGTAATTAGAAGCACTCTTTTGATTATCAGAGGAATTTTCCTTCTCTGTGAATAGAAAGGCATGCTAAATAATTTTAAAGGAAGCTGATATCCACCCTTACTTTCAGATGATCATGTGGCAAATTGACCTTATAAAACAAGGCATTTAAAGAAATTTTACGCCACTGAACCCAAAAAATCAGTCTGCTTTATGAAACATATACAGTCTTCTAAATTATCCATAGCCCAGGCAATTATCAAGCTTATGCCGCATTCATAGGGTCAACCAAATGACAACTGGATAAGAGTTTGGATGGTTTTGTGGCATGCATCCTTGCATTGTGGATGGATAAGTATAGGTTACAGAAATAGGGGAACCAAAAAGAGCAATACCAATTCCACAGTGATGAGTATGGCTCTTACCGAAGCCCAAACTTCCTATTTACACAGCCAATTCCAGTAGTCGATGTTGGCGTAAGATTTTCATCAAACTGTAGTTCAGAAAGCAAGTTTATCCTGCTGAGATCTGAAGGAATGCCGCCCTCAAATTTGTTGCCACCAAGTAACCTAAGGTGAAATGTAATTCAGTTCGAAGTAACACAGAGAGTAAAGCATTTGCCTGGTGTAAATTACAAAAAAATGAACTTACAAGCGTTTTAGAGACAGCATTTTGCTTATCTCTGCAGGAATTGTTCCACCCAAGTTATTTTCTCTCAAATCCAATAGCTCCAGCTTTGCAAGCTCTCCAAACTCATTTGGAATGGCACCAGAGAAATGGTTTTTACAGAGCACACTGTCAACATAAACAACAAGAAAACAACCCAGAAGTTCAGTTAGGTTAAGCAAGCACTAAAAATACTATCAAATATAAGGCTGCATATTAAGACGTACACAGAATGCCTCTTATTTACAGGATTACTTGAATTCACACAAGAAGTTAATCTATTCCAGATCTCCAGTTACAATACCAGCGATTATAAAAGAATGGTGATAAAGAATTGAAAATAAAATGTATAGCAGAACTTTGTTTCCAGATCATATACTGTGACTAAGTAGTAATTGATAATTACAATATCAAGTGATGCTGACTTTATCAGCATCATTAGCATGCGAGAAGAAATGATTGTGAATGCTTACAGTGATCTTAAGTTGTTTAATTTCCCCAGCTCAGGTGCCAATGTTCCTTCCAAAGAAAGGGCACTCAAATCCCTAAGAGCAAACAGCAAAAAAGACATTAGAAGATTCATACAACATAAAGAACTTCCAAATTAAAAAATCTTCAATTGATCTCAATACTCACTTCATTAGGCCATTCACATACTAAATCTAATTCCTGAAAATAGCGAGGGTTCTTCCCAAAATGAAATCATTTAATGAGTACATAGAGGGGAAAAAAAAGCATAAAGGACTTACAGCATTTGCACTTCACCGTCGACACAATGAACCCCCAACCACATGCATGGTGTGTTGTCATTGGAATTCCAATTTGCAAAAGCACCATAAGGATCAGAATCAATTCTCGCTCGAAATTCTAACAAAGCCAAACCTGCGTCTCAAATCCAATTAAAATCAAACAAACAAAGAAAAAAATAATTAAATTGAACAGCATTGTCAAAAGGGAAAAAAAATACGAGAAGAAGGAATTACCGTCAGAGTTAATGGCCAAAGAGTCCTGAATGATGAAACTTGGAATAAAGAACAAGAAGCTTAACAAATGGAATCTAATTGGGTTCCATCTATCACCCATTGCTTGAAAAGCCAAATGCAGCAGTGGCGGAGGTAAATGCTACACAGAATCGCCAGATTTTCCTTATACAAAACACAACTCTTCCCAAACTCACTCTACAACACAAAACAGCACCACCACCACCAAAAGAGGAAGAAAAAAAATGTCTACGTTCTCTTTGGTTTACAAGAAAACGTGCAAAGAAAGAACGGAATTATTTTTTTACAACAAAACTATATTAGAAAGAAACGTTAATTCACCACCTTTGATGATGATCACTTCAGGGTCTCCCATTTTTTTCTTCTGTTTTTAACTTGATATTACAACAACCGTTTGCTTGAAAAGTGCATGTGAAATTATCAACAGCTGAAACTTAATTTCTCCTTGCAATCCCCAGAGAAGCTGGAAAAAAAATAAGAGACAGGAAAAAAAAGAAACAAGGAAAAAGAAAATGTTGGCAACAGAATGACCTCGAGAGGAAGCAATCCAAAGGAAAAGCAAAAGGGTATCCAAAACATTAGAGGGAGAGTTGAATTTACCATAAAGGGTGCACAAAATCAAAACCTTTTTCCCCTTCTTTGATGCTGCTATTGCAATGGTAATATTGGGATTTTGGCAAAATGAATGAAAAGTGCAAAAAGGTATATTCTTGATAGGTGGGGGCAGTGGCGGAGAAGAGATTTCCGAATTCTGATCGAGACTCAAAAAGGCAGCAAAGAAAAAAATACGTAAAATATTTGGAATTTCAAACAACAAAAACAAAAAAAAAAAAGAACCCAGGAGTTTTTTTTTCTATTACTGCCCTTCTTTAACAAATGATCTCAGAGCAGTAATTCCCTCCCTTAGACCATCCTCTTTAGTCTCTCTCTCTCATCAATGGGGTCTTCAACCTTCAAATTTGTTAAAAAAAAAAAATTCCAGAGATTTTCTTTTTCTTTTTCTTCTTTCCCCCTTTTTTTTCTTTTCCTCTAAGCTGTAACGTGGAGCCCCCACCAGCCACCCCCACAAACTGAGTTCTGTTTTACTTCCTTTTTCTCCATTATTTTGTTTTTTTTTTTTCCTTTTTGTCTTTGATTTCTTTGTGTTTTTTTTTTTTTTTGAAGGGTCCTAATAAAATTTGCCATTTTTTGAGGTGTTTAATTTTGGAGGGTTAGGGTGTGGAAGAGGGGTCCACATAATCAAAATTATTGATGATTATTATTTGATTAGTAAAATTAGTGTTGATATATAAATGTATTGGCGGGAGGGATTAAGGAGACGATTAACTGTGGGAAGCTCCTCCTCTCTCAGCGCGTGTCCAAGATACGCCTTTTTACACTCCTTTTATTTTTTTTTAATTTTGATGTGGCCTCACCTTCTTACGCCACATCATCCATTGCTTCTCCTTAGCCATCTAAAAGAAATATTATTATAATTTATTATTACAGATACGATTTTTGGTTATCCAATTATTTATTTTGTTACTTAAATGTCTTTACTAATATGAAAGTTTTTTGACTGAATTAGTCTTATTACATATCAGCAGATGGGTATATTTCTGACCAAATTACTCATTTTATTACCAAACTAAGATAGGCAGTGGAAGAAGGAAAAAGAATAAACATATTAATTTAAATAATAAAAAAATATTATTGGATAATTATTGGTTATGAAGAGATGAGTAATTTTAAAAAATAATGATTTTTTATTACTAACATTTCAAAACAACAAATGATATAAATAATTTTATAAATATATGCTTTTATTTTTATGTAATTATTTTTATTACTTAAATCATAAAACTAAGCTTAACCAAAAATTTCATATCAATAAAGATATGAGTAATCTGTATTGTATTAATAAACGCATTTTTTTTCATTCTTATACAGTAAGCGGGGAGGGACCCAACTTCCGTTGCAGTCGGACGCGCTTTTGTCCATTTTGTTTTAATTGTTTTTTTTTTTTTTTTATACAGAGGTTTGACTGGGCTCACAATTCTATTTGCGTGCTTCCCTCTTTCTAATATGAATTAATAAGAGATTATCGTTTATGATTTTTTTTATTGGATTTGAGAAAATAATATTATATATATATATGTGGAAGTATTAAGATTAAACCTTTGGAAACTTAAAATAAAAAAAAAAATACTTTGGAAACTTTCTTGATTTTTGTGGCCTCCCACCATCTCTTTGTACAAATGCTTTTCTGTTTAGTTTAAGAATGTTTTCTTTCTTCTTCTTGGGAAAAAAAATGAGAAGATTTTAAGATTAAGCTTTCAAGTTTTTCTTTTTTTTTTTATTAGACAATTAATTTTACAAAAAAATATTTCATTTTTTATTTAAAAATGAACATAAAAATCAATTTAAGTTGTTAATATTGTATTGGTTATTATAATCAAATGTATAAATTAGGAATATATTTTTTTGAAAATCAGTATATTATATTTTCAATTATTTTATCATATAAATATGTTTTATTTGATTAAATGTATGTATATTTTTATCCACACTTTTATTTTTAAAATTTTATCCCATATCCGAGAGAGAGAAGTTAAAAAAGCGGCTTGCAAATATAAACAGGCAACTTAGCCCGCGAAGACCCGAAGTCTTTGCTATTGGGCTATTCTTACCGCAGAATAGAAGTGCTTCGACGCTTACTGATTCAGGTTGATTGGCATTTGATCCATTACAAGCATTTTTACTTTACAAATCTGCCACGTATTTTATTTTTATTTTTATTTTTAATTAACTTTTTTTATTATATTAAATGGTATGTATTAGCACTGGTTTGTGAACTTTAGAAACTTTACCCATAATGTTTAAGATTATTTTCCTTTCGAAGAATGATGCTTTAATATTTTAACAAATCATCTTCTGCTGGGTGGGTTTTCTGGTTTTATAAATTTCCATGGTACTTGAATTTTTGAGCTGCCAAAATTTGAAGGACCAAAAAATTTTCAACCACTACATCCATGCGTGTGTGTGTGTGTGTATATATATATTCTGAAATTGACGGCCTTTGATTCTCCATTGATTTTTCTATGCACGGAGAAGGTGGCTTAGTTACAGGAAAAATAAATGAACAAGGAGGAAGTGCCCACTAGCTGGAACCCAATGGGCCGCTGGAGTTGAATTCCTTGTGATAACAACCGCTGAGGAAATGGCTGGCACCTGGGGCTAAAGTTGAATATCCAACAATCAGTATACGATGCAGGCAAAATGTTTGGTTTCAGCTATGCACTCACCGTTGAAAAATAGATGCCTGAAATTATTTACCAAGTCAAGCTGGACTCACTGGACAAGGTTGAATCCAAATCCACATGATACACGTGCAGAAACCCACAATTTTAAATGCTTTATAGTACATTTGAAAAACTTGTGTGGCAATCATTGATGACCCATCTGTGTTTTTACTTTTTACTTCCAGTTGATTGTACAATCTGCAAGCGACCACTCACACTGCGAGTAGTTGAAGATGATAAGATTCATCAAATTGACAAAAAAAAAAAAAAGGAAATCGTGTCCTTAAAACAGGAAAAAATTAAGTAGAAACTTCATGCAGTGCTGCACAGTTCGACTTATACCTGTTCTACTGCTGCCGTTACCACTAGTGGACAGTAAGTAATATCACAGCAGAATGGCAGCATCTGATAATATTTTAGAGTTGCATCTAGTTGCGCACGTTGTTACGAGTAATATTAAAATGTGGCCCTTCGGTTGTAATCAATTGAAAATGCCCTGTAACGGTCTATTACTAGTGCACTTTTCTTCAAAAAGTGGAAAACTGCAGCAAAAGGCAAAAGAAAAAGGGCTCCCATTGGGGGTTTGTTTAGGTTTTTAACAAAATAGTATCCAGTGCTGTCAACATGAAAACAATATAGATCTCATAGTTTTTGTTGCCTTTAAATTTGCTAAATTGACTCTCTTCTCTAGTGTGAAATATACAAAAGTTATAGGATGACACTTGTTTCTGGATAAATAAGTAAAGGTTTGGTCATGGGAAATTAAATACCTTCTTTTCTTCTTCCATATTCTATTATTATATATTCCGTCATATTAAGGTTAGAGATATATAGTACATGCTTCATATTGGCAGATCCAGAATTGTCTAATCTAAAAAAATTTAAGGTAAGACTTTTCCACCTAACTCAAACAGTAGCTAGCTATACACTTTATCATAATGAGTAGATAGATAGTTTCATTCAGACATTTATGGAAAGGAAAAATTTTGTGAAAGGATTTATTTTATAGATTTTTTTCGGATAAAATTATAATTTAAAATATTTAAAATTTTTTATTAAAGTTTACCCACAAATTTATATTAATTAAATAAAAATAATTTAATTAATTAAATAATAATTTGAATTGAACTAAATTAATTTAAATTATCAAATCTATTAAATTTTAATAATTTTATTCAGATAGGCAGACTGTTGACCTTTGATAGGATCTATTTACTCCCTCGTGAGTAGTTTGAGCCAATCAGGGTTAATTTGGTGCAACTACTAATATGACCGAATGCCATGACGATGGGTTAATAATTGTTTCCTAACTCTTCAAGGCACAACTGCTCTGATATACGCAGTTTATTGTCCCTCTTCTATTTCCACCTTTCCCTGATTTGATCGATCAAATGAGGCGAAAAACATGCAAAATGGTTATGATTTAAATGATCCTTTTAGGACCATCTAAGCCCCTTTGCTTCATTACCGTAAATCTTAAACAAAAAGTTGTGTTGTATGTCTTAAATTCTTAATTAATTTTATATGGTTAATGTTTCAGAAATTAAATCTCCTCTAATTATCAAACTTTATATTCTTGTTCATAACATTGTGTCTTTCATGTCCATCGAATTGAGACCGTCCTGTATATATTATGAATTATAGTGGGGGAATTGAAGCAGGCGACCAAGAAGCAGCAATTTGGTGAGCCGCTTCATGTGTTTCATGGTAATTAATAGCGATGGAATTCCAATTCTGGTCCAAACAGGAAGAAAAGGAAGACGACTAAACAATCATAAGAAACAAACAGAATAAAAAAAACCAATGGATCATTGGATATTAAAGTTGATTTATGGATTTATCAGCATGATTCCTTCTTTAAACTTAAAAAAAAAAAATTGTTAATTTCCCGAGACCCATTTTTTTTAAGATCAATGATGGACAAAACTGATGCTAGGTTGGAATTGGATATGCAGTCTTCATCCATGAAATGATACAAAACAAAAAAAAAAAAAATTATTTGAAATTTAAGATTCGCATGGTTTTAAACAAATTAAACATAAAAATGTCAACTCCCCATGCACAGGATACGACAAGAAACAACAAATGTTTTCTAGCTACGTAGGGCTGGGTTTAAGGGTTTTTCTTCTGGCTTCCAGGTTGTTTTGTCTGATAATTACCTCTTAGTTTAATGTTTCTTTTGTTTTTTTTTTTTTAGAATAAAAATAAATGAACATGTCACACATAACGAGTTACTTTTGGATGTCATTTACCCAAACCTAATTCTCTTAACTTACTCCTCTTCTTTCCCAAAGACTATGATGTTTGGGAAAATTTAATAAATATACAGGAAATTTGCTTATCTCCACCATTCTCATTATTTTCCATTCCTTCCTGGTTATCGCACAATTGTTTAATAATTTATTGATCGAACAGATTAATTAATGCACTTCAACTTTAATTATCACCAGGAAGAGAAGGTTATATATATATATATATATATGGAATTTCTATGAGATCAAATATGATTTTCATATATATAAATATATATTTCAATCTTAATCATTGTGATTAGCTTATTAGTTCAAAAGTATGATTGCATAGACACTTCTCCTAGACGCATGGACAATTTCCTCAGTCAAAGAAGAAATTTCATAAAAAAAACCCTAATAAGTTGCAAAACAACCATATCAGAGCAATTAATCTAGCGTTTCTTTTGGCTTATTACTTTTTATATAGTTAGCTACAGTTAAAGTTAGCTTATCTTTGCTCAAAAGTTACAAATTTATTATTATTTTTTTAAAAATTGCAACTCGAGAGTTAGAGAAAAATAGCTAATAATAAAATACAAAATTTAAATTTATTAAATATTATTTTTAAAAAATAATTATATAAATTAATTAAATTAAATCTTTAATTTTAATATTAAAAAAATTAAAAATTAAATTAACTAGCTGGCAAGTAAGGGTAGTTGAAAGCATCTCTTGCCAAAATTATATTTCTTTATCAGTAGGTACAGAAGTAATTAGTCCCTTTTTTTTTCTTTTATAATATGATGTAATTAACTAGTTAAGTGCGTTTTGTGTGAGTGGAGCATACCGGTAGTATAGCTTATTTTAATTTGTTTTATCTTTGGAGGACAACATTAAGTAACGGGGATCCTCACTGTACTGTATTTTGGTGAGAGTTTAGTGTACGGAACTGTGGATGGCACCTTTTCTAGGGCTAAAGCTTTATTTAAAAAAATAAATAATTTCACTCTTTACTTCTTTTTTTTTCCCCTTCGTTTCCCGAAGATGTTGAAGTCTAGGTTATGAATCAGGTTCGTTCAATTAAATAACAAATATAATATTTTTCTTCA
>JAQSVH010000010.1:13267995-13279596 GCA_029448705.1 Adansonia digitata
TTATTTGTTTTGATGGGTATATGCAATATGGGACATTGGCTATGGGTATTTGGGCCTAGGGTCAAATAGTCATTTAATTAAATAAGAAACAGTTTAATCGATCAGTTCGGTTTTAAAATTAAAATCGTAAATCAACCGATTCGATCAATATTAACCGAAAATAATTTTTTGAGCTCCCGAAACCGCCAAAACCGACCCGAATAAATTGAGCCATATCGATTTCGGACGGTTACTTTGGTTACCCGAGATCTTGCACATCCCTACTCCTGGCCCAACTTAGGTAGGTCCAATGGACGGTTTCAGCAATCAGCATGGCTATGAATTGAATTTTCCCCTCTTTTGCAGCTTGCAGAGACTTTCATGATCCTCACCGTCAAAGAGCTAAAATGTGTTCTCCCAAGCTCCCCAGTCAACATTTTCATTGTGAGTAGATTTAAAGGTTGCCATCATGTTCCACTTGAAGCATGGAAAAACATGCCGTTGTATTAGGCCTTGACAAAACGTAGGTTCCTGAAATACTAGAACTTATATCTCAAAATGTAAACGCCAGCTCGAAAAAACATAGGCTTGCTCTGTCTCTGGCATGGAGTCAAATTCAATGTTTCCTGAGGAACCTTGCCCATTTCCAAATTCATCAGATCTATAATAAAGCAAGGCTTTGGTGAATTCTTGCTTCTAATTATACATTTTTAAATTATAAAAGTACCTTTGTGAGGCCTTCAGTTCGGAGCCATTGACGATAGTGTGCGGCTAACCAGCTTGTTTGGATCGTCGGATCGTAAAGCTTGGCCCACCAAAAGTGTGTCGTTTGATGGTCAAAACTCTGCAAATAAATTTACCTTTCTTATCATACAAAACCAAGGTACCAGTTTGTAGTTGGTTCAATCCTACAAAACCCTCGTTGGCAATGCCCGTCTCCCATGCCGAAGTACCATCAGCATCGATAAAGACATTATTATTTTTTTTCCTATTTTGACTTGAACTCGAATGCAGCATTTAGCTTCCAAAAGTTTTGGAAATAGCAAAGTACAGCGTAGAGTTCTGGTTTTGTTCTGTCTTTCCTTGTTTAGAAGAAGAAGCAGCTGTTTCGAGACATAGCGGAGTTGATCACGAAACAACACACAGAAACATAGGAGAACCACTTTTATAATGCTGCGCCATTTACTAACTACCCGGTAAAGCAACCGATGATTCTAAGTCCCTAACTATCCAAAGGAAAGGACAAAACTATGAAGATGATCTCGATCTTTTTCATTTTCATGATCATTATCCCTTGGCAGAACTATAGTTTTGTTAGAAATTGTTTTTGTCATCTTTTCTAACTCTAATTTTGCTACAGCTGGACTGACTCTAATAGTCTGCAATATGTCACTGCCCACTTGCTTCTAAGTTGAAACTACTCCCTTCTTTCCCCATCTTAAAGGTATCAGTTGAAAGTAATTTAGACATATGTGAACTTAGACATGTTGATCCCAAGGAATCTCTCTTCACTTGTTAGCGTCAGTGGCCCCAGACTAGTTGGCCTGATTGTCTATCGCCCAAGTCCATCATGTCTAAAACTGGGCTAAGATGTTGGCCCTCATTAGCTTTTATCAATATCAAGGCTAAAAATCTTGACACCTCTCAATTTCCAGTACATAATTTTGAGAATTCGAAGTCTGTTGTGGGTAATATTTACACTTCATTCGGATGAACAGTCTGGTGAAAGCTTTCGCATCTCACCATCCATCTTATCTCGTCTTTCAAATTGTTTCGTAACTGAAATTTTAAAATCATTAGCAATGAAATCATAAGATAACGTCGGAAAAAAATTTCACCAATCATTCAAACAAAACATTAAAAAGATCAGATTGCATTAAAAAAAAATCCTGCCCGTTGAACTGGTTCTTTGCAGATAGCTTTGCACCTCATTGGCTGCACGTCCACCTCCAAACTTATTGCTACCCTTTCCCTGCTTCTGTCTCGTTCGCTATCGCTTCAATATCGTAGGCCCAATCCTTTTTCCCCTTTTCTTTTTCCAGTTTCTTTCATTTTTCCCCGACTAGAAACTACATAAAATTTTGTTTTAAAGGAATATGTTTTCTTTTTAAAAATTTTTTCCTAATAATAACCAAGGCGAAAATGACACATTGGGAGAGAATTCGAGGCTGTCTGGCTGTTTAATTATGAGGGAAAGAACGTGAGATACAAGGCTAAATGCTAAGGAAGATGGGACAAGTTTTGTTCTGCCGGATATGGGCTCCAGCAAGGCTTTGGCTCGATCATGGTGCTACCATAATTTTTTTCCTTTTTATTTTTTAGTCTTTTATATTCTTTGTACAATATATATTGATAAGGTGCTATTTATTAAATTAAAATGGTTTACACAACTCTTGTGGGCTTAGAATTTTCCTTTTTTTTTTTGCATAATTATGGTATATTAATAAATTAGATTATAAATAATTAAATACAATATATATGGATAAATTAAAAAATAAAACAGCTTTATATATATATATATATATATAAAGTTGGTTTTGGGTAGTTTTTGATAAAAAAATATTAAATAATATTTTACTAGTTTACTTTGCTAGATTCTTATATTTTTACCATATTTAAATAAATTTTTAATATTTAATTTCTATTAAAATATACCTTTAACTTTAATTTTTTTAAATATGAATTTAATTAATATATAAATTTAAAAAAAATTATTTAAATATAATAAAATGTTAAATATATACTTGAAATTTTCTAAATGACCCAATATTAACATCGTGATTAATTTGATCACCCTTACTAGCATTGATGAAGCGCATTTAATTTCTGGGTCCATCTCCATCTGAACCTCTTATAAACGTTCTCCCTCTTTTTTTTTTTTAATAAAAAAATAAAAAGGGGGTTTGGATCGAATCTCACGACGGACTTGCTTTACCCTAAGATTATTGCATTTGGTAGGCAAACGAGTAGATATCTAAAAGGGTGGAAAATATAATATTATAATTACACCATGTTTTGATGATCCAGCAACGTACTTGTTCTGCCACGCATTAAGTCAGTCATTTATAGCATTGCATTTTCACCTTACTAATGCTATGAAATCGAGGCAACAAGAATTTATTACATAGGGAAGAAACAGACAATAATTAATGATAAATATCATTAATTAATTTTCGATTTTCGAGGAAATAAATTCTTTAACAACATCATCACTAATTTGTGTCGAAGGAAGGTTTTTTTTTTTTTTCCCTTCCCCTGCAATATGGATGTACTTAAAGATTAAAAACAATCGCCAACAACAATTGTGTTATCGGAAAGAATTAATTTCATGATTTTTCTAACAGTAGAAATTGACATTAAAATATTTGTTTTTTGGGTGGAGTGAAAGCCAACTGAGATTCTAGACCGAAGAGCCAGGTCAAAGCTACTTCTCACCTTACACATGGGGCACTAGTCAACTCTACTCACCCTCCGGACAAACAGTTAATGTTTTTATTATTTGCTAAAAAGTATATTTGGAGGAATCTAAAGCAATCGCTGATCTCGGCGTCGTGGGAAATCTTTGAAATTTGTTATTCATCTCAATCAAGTAACATTAAAAAATTTGTAAGAGAGAAAATTATTATTATTTTATTTTAAAAATATATATATAATTTGTAATCACGTTCTTTGAAATAAGGTAACAATGCATGGTTATTTAGTCAAATATTGGAATTCAAAATTGAAAAAAAAAAATTATTCCTACTATCAGTCACCAGACAAAAAGTAAACATGGATTACTTTCTTTTCGTGTTCACCTATTCGCAAATAACATTAAGCAATTAAAGGCTTCTAAATAATAAATATTTCATATATTAATGCCTTAATTAATAATTTTAATATATTGAAAATGATAGGGGCCTTTTAAAGACAACTAAAACTTGATTTGGTGAAACGTTGGAAAGATTTTGGTTATTTTGGTTAGTTTTGCTAGGCAGGTGGAGAAGCTAAATGATTGGTTAAACTTAGACCTTCCCACAATCACATCGTGGAATTAGCGTTTTGCTTGAGATTTGGTTTTGCGGTTGAAAGGTCAGCTCAGGTCGGTTGAACCAACGAACTTTTGAAATCTTGGTGCAGTTCGGTTTCATTTCTTCCTCTAGGTATGAAATTTTATGGAATCTTAAACCATACTTTCAATATTTATGTTTCAAAGATGCAGTAAAACTTCAAGCTAGATCAGTCTTCACGTTATATTATATGTTATTTTTTTAATAATTATATTTAAAATATTATAAATTTATATAAATTTTGATGTACTATATTATGTATTTTTATATATTTATATATTCACATTTTTTATATTTTAATTATATATATAATTATGTCATGTTAAAAATTATCAAATCAGCTTAATCATTTTAGTCTGAAAAGAAGCCCATGCAGATTTGGTTTAATGTACTAAAAAAATTGTTTTTATACGCCGACTATAATTTTTTTTTGTAAAAAAGTTGTATAAATAAGTTTATAAAATTAACAATGCCTATTTTAAATTAATTTTTATATTTTAGAATATCTATCGGCTTAATTAATTTAGCTTGTGAATTTGTAATTACTGCAAACGGAGGCAGAAGAAACGTGACAAGAATTATCGCATGCTCCTTTTCATTTGATGTGTGTCGCTTTTGCTAATATACTGAACATATTATTAAGTGTGCAAAAATTACCATGGGTGGCTGGCTGGCTAGCTCTGCAATAAAGTTGGTTGTTCGCAGCCAAATTACTTTCTCCCATTTTTCCCCATTTATTTCTGTAATGAAAGTGATTAAAATGGATAAAAATAATTGTCAGTAATTTAAAATTAACTTCCAATAAATCTAAATCTAAAACCAGAAAACATGAAAATAAAAAATAAAAATAAAAATTCAGTCCAAAATGTGATGGTCCCCACGTTTCTTCCTTGTGTCAAGCCTCGGAACCATCCATCCAACACGACCCCAAGGAAAATCCCTAACCCGTAATTTCACCCACTCACATACCATTTCACCCAACTCATTCCTTTGAAAATGGAAGGTCAATTCCGTCTTTTCAATAAACAAAATCATTTCCAGGGAAAGGGAATGGCTTGCAGTGTTGGCAATGTCCTCCTCCTCTTCTTCTTCGTCTTCTTCTTCCCTTTCTCTCTCTTTCAACAGTTAGTTAAGCTGTTTCCAATATCTTCACCTACTCTTTAGCAAATACCAAAATAAATTAGTTTAAAATAATTTATTAAATTGGTAATTTTTATTCCTTTTTATTTCTTTCATTCAAAGTAGTTGCATTCTATATATATTATATACCTACGCTGCTGCTGTTTGTACGGAAATCTTCTTCTCTTTCTTTCTGTTTTCTTTTTCTTGAATTTTTGAGAGCAAAAATTGAATATGCCTCTGGTTAGAGCTGAGGTGAGGAATGAGTACGGGCTTGGTCAACCAGAGCTTTACAAGGAAGTTAACAGAGAAGATCCTAAAGCTGTTCTCGACGGCATCGCCGTCGCCGGTCTCGTCGGGATCTTGCGCCAATTAGGCGATCTCGCTGAGTATGTTTACTCTTTTATTCGGCTTATTGGCTTTAGAATTTGAAATTATTTTCTCTGGTTAATTGCATGCTAAGGAAGTTAAAATAATTAATAGAAATTGAAAGCCATAGAGTTTGATAAATGTATCGTTAAGCTTTTTAATTATTGGAAATGATCTTCTTTAATTGCTTAGGTTCTACTTCTTATTTGCTTTTCAAATTTTAACTATTTATTTAAACTGCGGTTATTAACTGGTGTAGTTTGGTTCTTATGCTGTTAGATTGGCAGCTGAGGTTTTTCATGGATTACAAGAGCAAGCAATGAGTACAGCTTCTAGGAGTCATAAATTGACGATTCGTGTGCAACGGATTGAAGCTGCGCTTCCACCGCTTGAGAAGGCTGTTCTTGCCCAAACAAGTCATATACACTTTGCTTACACAGCTGGTATGGCCTCTGTACATGTCTTTTGCTTGAAAAGCCTCTGATTTTTCTTGGCAGATAATGCTTCTTTTACGTTGTGTTCGCAGTTATAGTAATATATTGGTTCGGTACATACTACTTTATCTTGTTTGTTATAGTCAAGTTTTATGCTTTTTTTCTGGCATTTGCCTGAATTTGCGTTGAGCACCAGGAAGACATAGACCATAAACTCACTGGTATTCATGACATTACTGCAAAAGAGTACTTTGTTGAAGTTCAAATAGCCAGTAAGAGCTTAATTTAGAAAATGTTGTTTTTAGTCAATCATCTGGCATCAGTTGTCCGTTGCTGCTGAACTTGAAGCAGTTTGCATGTAAGGTGATGACTATATCGAAAGAAAGTAGATCTATGGCATTGGAACCCTGTTTTAGTTGTTTACATTCTGGGAAGCTTTACGCTGATTGCAGACTAAATGGACTTGAAATATTTTAAAATTCTTATTTTATCAATTTATATATATTTTTGTTGCATGTGATATTGATATTATTTTCCTCCAGGACATTGCATAATAATACACCTGTATGTCTAAGAATCAAGATACAAGGAAACAGTGATATGGCTTCTTACTTAGACACAAACTAGGTTCAAGCTTTGCAAGTTTGAATTTGTTGTATTAGCTATTGGAATTTTTTTTTCTATCCAAATTTTCATAGAAAGCAGTTGCCCCGCAGGTTCTGAATGGCACCCTCAGATTCGCAATGAGAAAAATCTTTTCATCTACAATGACTTGCCACAATTTATTATGGATTCCTATGAAGTTTGTCGCGACCCTCCACGTCTACACTTGCTTGACAAGTATGTTTATTTACATCCACTCCCCCTTTTTAACAATGACTAGCATGTTCAAGAAATAAATTTGTGATGTGTATATGTATATTTCTTACTTCCGTTCTGCAATCAGATTTGATGCTGGCGGCCCCGGATCTTGTTTGAAGAGATATTCAGATCCAACCTACTTTAAGAGAGCATCAGGTAGCTCCAAGGAAGAAGATGCCAAGAAAGTCTCAAGAGATAAGAAGACTCGCAAAAGCAAGGTATCATTTACTCTTTTAACCATCCAGGCTTAGAATCTTGACAATTTTGAGTCAATTTTCACAACAGCTTTCAATGTACTCTCAAATAGTTTAATCTTTAATGGTATGAAATTCTTCACTCCACAAAATACTAGCAATGTATTTGCCTTCGGGACTTCTATGATGTGGAGGTAGTCTTATGTAAATATAACCTTTTCAGGCTGGTGTTGCAACTAAATAACCTATATTTTCTTTAATTTGGAATTATTTCTGAATTAAATTTGTCAAAAATGGACAGAAAAGAAGATCCTCCCACAAGAATGGCAAACTATCACCTGGTGCATCATTATCGAATCGCAGTGGCAGGTAATACATGAATATGTATACAAAATGCATGTCTGCACTCACGTTCATACAGACAAGCATACCAGCACAAAAACACAGACATGTATACGCCTGTATATGACATATTGTGTTGAATACATTTGATTTAATTGAAATTTACATGAAATCTGACTTTGCAGAATGCAATTTACTTCTCCAATTGCTAATGGGCGAACTTCCTCTCAAAATGCATTTATAATAGACATGGCACTGAAATCTGATGTGGGAGAGCAGTCAAGTTCTTTTGATTCAAGAACTGGGTCTGGAAATATTGAGTCTGCTTTCAACTTAGGTTCATCTGTGCTCTCTGAGGAACTGGAACCCAAGGAACTGTCTTCTAGGTTGATGGAAGAACCAGATACCCTTGGTACCGTTTTTCCTATTGAACGAACTCAGGTTCTAGATGATAACTTTTCACATGGTTCATCACAAGAGCAGATTGCCCCAAGTTCATCTTGTGTAACATGGGATGAAAAGGCAGAAATAATGGAGTCCAAAGCAGGAAATAGGGATAGAGATGAAGTTCCAGAAATGAACTTTGATGTAGATGTGCAGGAAATTCCAGCCACCACTCTTGGAAATGGTGACCCAATGGATATCCCTTTTAATGAAATGGATGCTCCCCAATCAAGCTCTATTGAGAACCAAAATGATGAAATTGAAAGTGAACCAGACAATTATATGGATGCACTGAACACAATAGAGTCGGAATCTGAAAATGATATTGAGTGTCATGGAAAACAAGAAGTGGAACAGTGTTCTGAAAAAGATGTTGAGTGCCATAGAAAACAAGAAGGGGAACAGTGTTCTGAAAAAGATGTTGACTGCCAACCAAAATGGGAAGTGGAACAGAGTGATGATGCTAACAATGTTACTAATGAGAATAGAGAAAATGAACTTCAGGTGGTGACGGATGATAATGCAGACCATTATCCATTCCTAATTGAATGCTCTGCCTCATCCAATATTATTCCAAACAATGGAATATCCATGAGCTTACCTGATCCAGCCACCTCAGAGAATTTTCCCAGCGATCAGATGCCTCGAATCTCAGGGAAATCTTCTGGCCCTGACCATACACCGGCTACTGATTTATGCACGAGTGATGAAATCCGTAATGGCTTACAAGCAGAATCTGTCATTAGTGATCCATCATCATCCTCTGGCTCCATGGTTTCCCATATGCATGATCCAGCAAGTGACAGGATCATAAACAGTGTTAATGACTCTCAAAGCTCCCAGACTGAATTTTCTGGTATGCATTCAGTTGGGTTCTGGACAAATGGTGGTCTTTTGGGGCTTCAGCCATCAAAACCTCCTGATTTTGCTGTATCAACTGTAGCTCAGGGTTCTGCAGCTAAAACTAGTGAAGCATTCGTTCCTCCAAATCAAACTCTTATGCATTTGTGTGATGGACCCAAAGGAAATTCGGTTACAGTGGTTGAGAATGCAAAAAATAATGAGAAGGTTCCAGGTTCATGTGGTGAGAAAACCTCCCATCTGATCGTTGATTTAGATGCCAACCTTGAAAAACCTGTTAGTTCTCATTGTAATGATAGTGTTGATAATTTAAATGGTGTTGGCTTGAGCATTAACACTTCATTGCCACATGGAAACAAGCACCCAGTCAATCCTAATATCAAAGCTAAGTCTATTGAACCTGATGAGGAGAATGATGACAACTCATCTAGGATGTTTGGACTTGGCCAAAAGTTACTTGTAAATGGTTTTCGCAGAAAGGTGTCTATTGGCCATGATGATGAATCTGAACCAGCCACTTCTACAAAGACTGGTGTATTGGATCAGAGGAATGGCCAGCAGGGCATATCATATCAGAAAATTCCTCGGACAACCTTCAATGAGCAGATTGGAAATGAATCTCCAGTAAATTCGCTTACTTCTTCTCCACCACTTGAACATATGAAAATATCTTTCAACCCAATAGATGGATTTGAGACTTCTAAACTCAAATTGCAATTCCCTAACGGGAATCATTATCAGGAAAACATTAGGGACACGTTTCCTTCATTTCAGTTGGTCCCAGTGCCCGCTATTCCAGTGCATGACGTTGCTCTGGACTCTGATGATGATACTTTCTGCAGATCATCCCCTTATATGTCCGATGGTTGCCTTAGTCATTGCTCTGAGTCAAATTCTGAGCAGTGGGAATCTGGTGAGACACCTGAAAGCAAGGACCCTGAGCTGTATGATGCATTAAGCAGATTGTTATCAATGGAATCTATTTCAAGCTGTTTACAAGTAGGGGAAGCAGCCAATAGTGGCATCCGTGTTAATGGGGGAAATAAAACTATTGTTCCTGGGTATGGTGCAGAATTATCCCTACCTGTGTCACTTGATCTCCCAAGTTTTGATGTCATTGACCCTATGCTACATGATGAAACCAAAAGCAATTCTGATCAAAAGAACCAGCAAAAATTGCAAAATACAACAGAGCTCACACCATTGCCTCCACCACCCCCTCCTGAACAATGGCGGGTTTCAAAATCCTACTTTGATGAGGCAGAAGAAAGACAACATGCTCTGTCAGAGTCACTCAGACATGGGCTTGATCTGAAACTTTTGGGATCTGCCCCTCAGACGCATAAACCACCTTCGGTTAGTCATCAACAAATAAATGATGAGGCAATTGCATTAAAACCAGAGAAGAAGGTAATTCAGCATTGTTCTCTCTTCTCTCTCTCTCTCTCTCTTGTTTAAAATAAATGTTGTGAAGTGGAAAGTGTTTGTATATAGATTTTCAAAATCTTATACATGCGGCAGGGGGACCAAGAGAAGTTGAATGGGCAGAAAGAGGCACAACAACTCAGTGGTGGCCGGGGGATGGATGAAAAGGAAGATTTCTTGCATCAGATTAGAACTAAAGTGAGTCCCTTATACTACTACGGTATCTTTTGCTGGATCTTGTTTCATTGCTTTCAATTATGAGTTACCCAAATTTAAATGTGTGGCCTCACGTATCTCGTAGAATTAATGGCTATTGTGATAAAATGATGGAGATAATTCATACATTTGCTCTTTGTTCTTTGTCATTTCAGTCTTTCAACCTAAGACCTACAGTCACTGCAAGATCAACCGTTGTTTCTGGTGCCGCTGCAAATGTCCAAGTCACTGCAATTTTGCAGAAAGCAAATGCAATACGCCAGGTTTTCACTTGTCCTCTTTAACTTTTTTTTTTTTTAATTTTCCCCTTTTTCCTTTTATTAACACTTAGGAAACTTGTTCAGGTTGTTGGAAGTGATGATGATGATGATGATAACTGGAGTGATAATTAATTATTTTAGAATGTGGGTGCAAACGATAATCAGAAGTAAGTTCTCCCAGTCTCGAGTTTTCTCAATTGGGTCGGGCTGTTTCATATGTGTATAATCCTTGTTTCTTCTTGTAATTAGTTACTGGGGCTCATGTTGTATTATAGCGATTATTTGCATTTGTTTCTTGAATAGTTTATGTTTCGAACAGGTAAGTTACAACATTGAGGCAATGATTCATGCATAATGCATGAGAATATGATAGTTTTTATCGAGTTTTGTTTTCCATTTTTGAGTTTAGCTTAAACGCTACCTTACCTGTGCTCACAGCCACATAGGATTTGGTTGAAGACGGAAGATTCAAAGGTTATTGCTACTGAAACTTGCTTAGCAGTTGGTTAACATTTACGTGACTCAAACTAGTTTTCGAAATTATAATGCAACTTGATATAGATGAATGCCCGAACCCGTCCAAATGTCTAAGAAAGCATTTCATTTTGTCCGCTGAATAAAAGGAAAATGATGGAGTCTCCGGTCGTCTTTAGAACAAGGATGTTGCCAGCTTATGCAGCAAATAAAGAATGATTGTAATTGCCTGTCTGTCTGTCTTGCTTAGAAGTGTCATCTTAAAGCAATTTCCAGCAGCAGCAGCAGCAAACCAAAAAAAAAAAAAAAAAAAAAGGAAAAGAAAGAAAAAGGATGATGACAGAGAGAGCAGTGCCGCGTAATTGCTTGCACGACCTGTAGCCTGGCTTTGAATGACTACTGTGTTTCCGTGGGTTTTGCATTCAAATTTTCAATTTAGTTGTGAGATTCAAGTCATCTTATTTAATCTAAAATCTTTGGTTTTTTTTTTTTTTTTAAAATCCCCACAAGAAAGCCCTAAGAATAATTAGAGCAATTGTGAGATTGGCAAGCTGAGATGACAATCTTTTATTTT
>JAQSVH010000010.1:13283665-13302332 GCA_029448705.1 Adansonia digitata
AAAAAACAAAACCTAAAAAGAAAATTCTTGAAGAGAACCGAGTTCTTATTCTTTATCAAATCACCATAGTTTTTGTCCTTGTCAAATTGATTAGCCATGCATCCATCATTTTCATGCAACTACAGTAGTGGAATTCTCTCTTTCTCTTTATTTAGCAATATATAGTCTCTTTTTCTTGGATTTATATATAAATGTTAGAAAAGATATATATGAAAAGTAAACATTAATCAAAGGAAATTGTAGATTTTCAAACCCAAAGTAGGAAGGTTTTAACTTTATATGTATATTTGCTTTAAAATAGAATATTGCAGTAGAAAATAAAACCCCCGTTACCATCAGAACCAAAACTTTATCTCTTTTCTTTGGAAAAAAAGAAAAAGAAAAAACAACAACTTTGTCTCTTTTCTTTATGCTCCAATCCTCCATGTCCTTGACATATTATACCCAAATCTACTCGGATCGGTATTCACTTCTGATTATTTTTTATAAAATTCAATTAACGAGTATTTGTAGATAATTATTTAATTTAAAAAAGTATTAATTATTCTTGATAGCATTTGAATATTGATGACGTGAAGTAATGATTTAAACAAAAAGCTCATCATCAGCTTTTCCACGCCACCTGGTTCTTGGGCGTTGGCGGCTACTCCCCTTCACATGCCTTCTTTTTCCCTCTCAATTCCTCTCACTTCTACTTTTTCCTTCCCCTTTCCTCCCCCGTATATAAAAATAACCATTCTCAAACACCCCTTTCTCCCCAGACCAAAGAAACTCCGATCTCTTTTTTCGTCCCATATACTATCTCTGTCTCTGTCTCTATCTTTCTCCCTTCTTTCTCTAAATGGTCATGGCCAGCCAAGAAGGGAAAGGGATTAAGCTATTTGGGGCAACAATTACGTTGCATGGAAGACAAGTAACAGAAGAGCACAACAAAGCACAGCCTGACCATCCAACGGTCGATAAGAGGCCAAACAAGATCATCCCTTGCCCTAGATGCAAGAGCATGGACACCAAATTTTGTTACTTCAATAACTACAACGTCAATCAGCCTAGACATTTCTGTAAAGGTTGTCAGAGGTACTGGACGGCCGGTGGTGCCCTTCGGAACGTTCCCGTGGGGGCTGGTCGCCGGAAAGCCAAGCCACCGGGTCGTGGTCTTGCTGGGTTTCCGGAGGGGTGCTTGTATGATGGGTCTAGTGGGGTGCATCAGTTTGAGCTAGAGGGGATGGTGTTGGGTGAGTGGCACGCGGCAGCAGTCAATGGTGGTTTCCGGCAAGTTTTCCCAATGAAGAGGAGGCGAATAAGTTGCTCAGGTGGTAAAACTTATTGATCTTTCTTCATCTTTTTTTTTTTTTTTTTGGTGCTAAAGTTTTTCAACAAAGATTAAAAAATTGAATGATTATTATGGTTATAGACTAATGTAAATGCAGGCTGGTCTTTGATTAATAATTAATAGGTCTTCTAATAATGTTACTATTAATTATTTTAAAACGTGTAAAAGAAATCAATAAGTTTGGATTAAATTAGATGGTAGCTTAGGGAATAGTGTTTCCCAAAGGGAGAATCAATGATTAATAAAATCTTTGATTGAAATTTAATTGGGAGAAATGTGCTATTTGCAGATCATGTTCATCGCGATTCATGTGGATTGTCAGTAGGCCAAAATCAACCTACAGATGAGGAGTCCATGATCCAATTTGATTAATCCAAACTTGAGATCACCCGCAAAGTTGATCAAGCCATATGGATGCGGAACTATCAACATCACCATCAGCATCATCTTTGATTGAGCATCTACTAAATTTCGACGGATACGATGAGGGACAGGTAGATCAGAAAATGGCAAAGATGCTTCCGACACAGGGTTGATTGCTCGATACACTTGAAGCTAATGTAAATGGATAACATTTAGATTTCGGAGCAAGCCCCGGAATCAAGTCATATTCATCGGAGATTTTGATCTAAGAAAGCAAACTGAATATATATATATATATAGATAGCTAGATAGATAGATATAAATAAAACTCTGTAAGGATGTTGCAGTGAGGAAAACAGATGCCTTGAGGTTATAGAATTAGGGATCTTATGAACTTCCTTAGTCGAAACTGGCTCTCAAATGAACGAGTATATAACTTTAGAAAGAACGAGAATAATATTCCATAGTAGGGCTTTTTGCACAGTTCCTTTATTGTTCTTTAAATATGTTTTGTCAAAAAAAGTTGATTCCAAAAGTAATTCGTGAAAAGATTACTGCCAAGTGCATGACTGAAATCCTACATTCTTTTTTAATGGTTGTTCAAGTACCTGTAATTAAATACAACAAACGATGATCACTAAAAAGTGTGAGAATTTTAGATTCAAGTGACCAATGAATGCCAAATGCCTATAAGATTTTCATGGTTTAGACAATAGCAGAGGAAGAACGTAAGAAACAACAAGAAGAAAGAAGTACATACACAATTCATGTTAATTGACTTATAGTCAAAATGCTACTGCAAAATAACATCTGAACTGATGAAAGTTAGCCCCATTTTTGTGCCATGAAGATGCAAAACAACCCCATTACTGAAAAGATGTTCAGTTGGCAGCATCTAGAGTACTAGTCTCTTCCTTGAACTGAATTTGGCTGGTCATCCTCGTTTTTACGCTGGCAGCCGTGATCTTCCGTGTTTGCTTCGTTGCCATGATTTGCAAGCTGACCCAGTTGCGCTAATGTGGTTTCTTGGTTGTTTTGAGACCTGATTAAACGAATGAACCGAGACTAATTAGACTAAAAACAAGAAGTCCTCACGCGTCATTGTAGTGAAAAGTGGAAATAGAGTGATTATGGATTTAAAAAAAATAAATTTTCCAGTCACAGACCTCTGAACTAAAGAGCACAAAAGCACTACGTTATTTCAGGGAATTTTCAGTACTTTACAGGCAAATTTGGTCACATGTCAAAGTACTACATTCAATTATTTCAGCAGGGACTAACTATTGCCTTTGGCTAAGACATCTTATTAGGCTTAAATCCAGAATGCTACAACATTTGAGTTGGCTTGGGCTAGAAATGAAATTAAACAGAACGTCCATCCCAGATTTAGATTGCTTATTGACAGTATTAGTCCAAGTACTAAAGGGAAGGGCCCCCAATTGATATCTGGGTAGTTGGTGTACCGTTGGATGGGTGCATATTTCTCCGAGAAAGATGCCAAACATATTAAAGAATTCCTCCACCTATAAGGTTACAAAGAATGGAATCCAATGCTGGAAATGGAAAACCCACTACTCTAAATTGACCCATTGACGACAGTAGACTAGAGAAGGTCAAAGTTCTGTTTAAGAAATCAAGAACTTTCACGACCAGCATATTATAAAGGTTATAATTTTCCTCTTCCCTAAAACTGAAACTTTGCATGCTTTAAAGGAACAGTAAGATTTATAATCAAAGTAGAATATGTATGTGGCGCAAAAATTCCAGGAAGAAAGTTGGCAGAAACATCCAAGATTCTAGCCAATTTAGCTCGACATACTTCCAAAGAAAGAGACAAGTCAAGAAAAGAGATGCAAAAAAGAAACCAGTTGAATTAAGATATAAGACTAGCAATAACAAGTGCTCAAGAAAAAAGCGAAGCGACTAATCTAGAAGGACCAAAATCCAAAAGACTTTTTGACAAAAATCCCAAAGAAAGAAAAGCAAAAGTTAGTAACAAGACTAACAAGTCAAGAAAGCAAACTCACCCACTTCCAGGATTGAACCAGCTCCCGTTTCGCCATTCGAGATGAAGCCTAACTTTATAGAAAGGACAATGCTCTTCAATCCCACTACAATCCAACTTCACATAGTAGTTGGGATCGACTTTTCTGGTAAGAGTTCCAACCCTCCAAGCGAGGTTGACAAAGGCGTCAACCCTTTCGGAGACGACGAAACTGTGGCTAGAAATTCGTGGGGGCGAAGGCCTGACTTCATCCGAGTCAACAGCTTCGGTGAGGTACCTTGATCCGTCGCTGCTGAAACGAGTCTCGTAACGTACCAAGTATCTGTTTCTTCCTATCGCAGCTAGAAGAGTTGCATTGTAATAAATTCCTGAAAACCCTTCTTCCTTCTTGCATATCTCAACTCGTTCATTGTGTTTGAAAGCCATTGTTTAGAAGCTTTGAAGAAAGAGAGCAAGGGATGGTGAAGGGGGTTTCAACTTTCAAGAGGGGTTAAGGCCTTCAAGGGTGGTTTCAAGAGGATTCTTGAAATGGGAATATCAGAGTAATTAAAGAAGGTACAATTGGAATTCTGAAAGCTTCGTCTACCAACTTCGTTTTATATGAAAAATCAACGGTCTTAGGCATTTAACACTTCTTGACGACTTATATCAGCCGTTGGATTAACTCCTGTATGATTCCGAAGTTTGCCATCTGTCCTCCAAGATTCATACCTGAAGTTTATGTACAAGAATTTCGCATTGATTTTGGTATAATTTTTCATATCATCTTATGAACTTAATTACCGAAGTGATTTTATTATTAAAGTGATATTATCGCTCGAGATTTGTAATTATTTTATTTGATTAATAGGATTTTAATTTTTAAAAATTAAAGGTTTGTGTTTGGTGTTACTAAAAAATTGAGTATTATTTTGTTCAAATTCATATTATAATAATTATATAAGTTAATGATTTTAACATTATTTAAAAGTAATAATTTGTAAAATATTAGTAAAATTTTATCTACTTTATAATTATGTAAAATTAAATTATAAAATTCATAAATATATTCATTATAAATAAACTTAATATTAATAGTATAAATTATGCAAAAAAAAATCGAAACACTACATCTATTAAAAAGCATAATTAAAGAAAGCAAAATGATTTTTCATATCTATAAAACATTTCTTAAAAATTTAAAAGAAAGTACCAAATTTAATTTTTGATTTGGTAAATTAATATTATGTTGAAAATATAAAAAAATTTTATAAAAAAATAAATATAATTTTAAGGGAAATTAACTTTTTAATTCTCTTAGTAAATAAGTAATGTTGACTATAATTGATTTTATTTCTCACTTCAACTTAGTGATAAAGGTTTCTCATTATTTTAGATGATAATGAGATCACCTTTTAAGCAATGTTTGGTATCACTTTGCAAGGTTACTATAGTGATCTAATTACTATGATAATAAAAATACTAAGATTATTTCATCACTAGTGATTTTGTAGTGCCATGTTTGGTACAACATTATAAATCATTAATGATCTTAAATTATCGTATTTGTATTATATGAAAAAATACATCTAAAATAATCTTATAAAAAGAAAGTAAAAAATTAACCAAAATAATCTAAATTAAATTAATAGGTTAAAATGTAATTGTTGAATTCATTATAAATAATTTCATATAGACTAAAATAGTCATAAAATTTGATGGTGTCTAAGGTGATAAATAATCTTACCAAGAAGCTCGGAAACAATCCTTTCAAGCTTTACAAACATAGTTAGAAATATAAATGAAAAACTTAATTAAAAAAATAATGATAAATAAGAAAAAAACTTAATAAAAATTAAAAATGACGAGAGAAAAACATAAAACATGAGTTAAATTGAAAAAAATATTAATTTCTCAATTATGTAAGTTGATTTGATTATAAATATTAAATTGAGAGGAAATTGTGTTCAACTCTTATTGTCAGGATAAATTAGCAACAATAGTAGTAATAATTATAATAATAAAGATTACTTTATTGAAGATAATAAAACATTCTTATTCTTTTGAATAGGAATCGTATCACTTTTTAAGGCAATAATCTTATTATCTTAGTGATTTAATATTAGTACTATATAGGATTCTTAAATTACTAACAAATAAGTGATGTATCAAGTGCAAATCATCCTAGTTTTTGGGATGATCACCTTAGAACAAATGTTCCTTTTAGATAATAATCTGATCACTCTTGATGATCCAAGATCACTGCTAAGATCACTAACTACTTACCAAACATAGTGAGCTATTCACCATGCATAAATCATCATAATTTTTGAAGTGATTATCTCATACCAAACATCACCTTAGTTTTATGATAAAAATCAAAGAATTTGTAGTTTTAAATGGAAAAAGAATAAAACCTGATTTCATTCTCTATTTTTTGTTGCAAGATCAGGGGACTAATACAAGGTTTCAATAGAATTCTGTCAAGTTTGGACCTCTTTTCAGTTTGGATAACTAGTTGGGATATTAGTACAATCTATAAATATAAAACAACATAGAAAGATTTCTTGAATTAGAATGTTAAATTACTTCTAGAATAATTGAAATTAGAAACCAATAATCTACATAAAAATTGTAAGTTTCAAATTATCCAATTTCCTATATATCCAAATAGAACATTGCACAAGAGATTACTAATTAACCTTAATCAAAGGTTTAGAGCAATTATTAGCCCCAAGCCATCAACAAATCATCTATAGTTCCTTCATGAAAATAAGTAGTATCTGAACATGTCAAAAGGTAAAAAGCAAGACCTATGTTAGAATCCCACATGAAATTTCTTGTAAAATTAAATTGTTTTGAACAATAAGCACATTGCATGCAAGATCATATTATATTTATTAGACTTTGGAAACTTTCTTGCAAAATCTAAAAACCATGATAAATAGGAATACCAGTTAGCTAGTTTCATCCCATAACTATGGGGATATTGTCAATGTGACATTGCCCAAAAAAAGAGCTGGGAAAAGAATGAAAAGCTCTGTTTATTGAATACGTAGATGAACTTTCACTTTGTTTTGCCATTAACGAAGGAATGTCCTTTAGATGAGACCATGAGAGGTGAATCCGAGTTCTTCCATGACTTCATCGCACTCAGGTGCACGCTTTTTTGCCATGAACCCGAGAGGGTTGGCGAGGCGAACTGGGGAGCTGATCCCACTGTCCTTGGCGAGGCTAACCCGAGCAGTCCTTGCAAGGAAACTGTCCTGGTTGATCTCACTGCAGTCAGGGTCAGTTGATTCGATCAGTGAAATATCGCAGAGATCCTCCTCATGGTCTCCCTCCACCTTAATACTGTAGGTTCCCGACGCATCGGTCACGCCTTCTGCGGAGTAGTCTGGCTCTCCACCTTCAATATGTCTGCACTCCAATCGCACCTTTGCACCTGTTTATAAACCACACCCAATGCGTTAACTTGTCCCACAAGAAACCTCACAATTTATGAGGAACTTTTATCAAGCATTTATGGAAAAAAAAAATAAATGGAAGAAGAATTTGCATCCCAAATTCTATGTATAGATTAAAAAATTTAAACGACTTCAGGGCTGGCCCGCCTGTATTTTAGTTCCGGCCATGGTGGATTTTACCTGCCATGTACTTGCTGATCCGGGTTACGAACTGGACACGGCAGTTGTCGCAGTAAACCTTTCCTTCCACGAAGAAGTCATCGTGTGCTTCCACATTAGCAATAGCGAGGAGGGATAAGATGCAAAGTGCCGAGGCAAGGAAGAAGAAGGACTTCAGAGATGTTGCCATTTTGCCCCCTTTTTTTTTTCAATAAACTATATCGAAAGCAAAGAAAAGCACGTTCTCTTATAAGGGAAGGAAGGCTAAAAGCTACTAGTTGCCGTGGGAAGGCTTTGCTTTGCATCTCAGTGACGATTATTTTCTTGCGGTCGCCATTTCTCCCTTGTTTTTAGAACAAATATTGAGACCCGTTCATCTCTCCATTTCTCTGGGAATTCTCTTATTCACTGTTTTTCCGCATATAGTTAGAAGAATTGGTCTGAGAATCTCTTATTCATCCGATTATTTGCATGTTAATAGCCAATGACAAATGTAATTTTTAAAATATTAACAAGAATGTTGTATTAATTTTGGGATAATAACTTAAATGATAGTCACAATTTCGTTCCAAAAAATGAAAATTTCGAGCTTAAGTCTCTCTTTCCCAACTTAAACAATAAAGGAAAGAGAAGATCACCCAATTCTAAATAAAAGTGTTCACAAGCTAAGTTATCCATCAAGCCTGTGAGCTCGGATCGCTACAGACTAGATTTTGAATCTTGGTTTTCAAGTGAAGGGTACAAATGGAATTGGATTTTTCAACAAAAAAAGCTGCTAACAAAAGTAGGAAAAAAAATCCCTGAAAATATTTCTTATTTGATCAAAGAGGCCAGGGAAGGATGTAAAAGAGAGACAGTGAAAATGTAAAATGCCAATGACACTCCACGGTCCATACATCAAACAACAGGGTTACTAATACAACCAAATGCTAAGAAGAAAGTGAAAAAAAAAACAGTTGAATCTGTCTTGGAAACTGGTTAACTCCAACAGTTTCAGAGGTCCCAAGCCACTGTAACATAACAACTAAAAAACATAAACAAATATAAATATAGATTAAAAATATATATATAAACAATTGCCACAAGTTACAAAAATTTTATTTCATTCTTTTATTTTGGTCTTTTTACTTTATAAGATAAGAACTAACCTTGGACAGCTTCATTCATCTACTTCAACAAATATAAATATGGATTAAAAAATATAAACAATTGCCACAAGTTACAAAAGTTTTAGTTCATTCTTTTACTTTGGTCTTTCTAATGATGGGGCTTTTTTCGTAAAGAGATAAGAACGAACCTTGGATAGCTTCATTCATCTACTTCACCGGCTTTAGCAGCACCAAGCTTCACAGCTTCTTCTGTAATGAAACAAATACATGTCACTGTTAAGTACTTAAGTCCAAGAGACAAAGAAAATTATGTATTAATCCATGAAAACCATATCAGAGATATATGAATAACAACACCTCAACTCTTTGACAATTCTTGAAACCTGGCATCAAACAATACTTCAGGGCAATTCTCAAATTACTGGAAATAATTAGCAGTAAAATCCTTAATAACTTGTACATGACTAAATTCTATGTCTGTCAGACAATAATTTCCCCCTTGAATGCTTCATTTAAAGCCGTGTCACAAAAATTTCACTCACATTTCCAAAATCTCTCCATCAATTAACAAATTTGAAACAATTTTTGAAAAACTAACAAAACAAGACATGGATCTAATACCAGCCTTTAAATATTCAACCTAAAGTTACAAGTACATTATATTTTACGAATCAAATGTAGCAATAATCGATACAGTTGGATCATAACTAGCATTGTATTCTAAACATTGTTCACCATGCTATATACATACTCAGCAAGGTGAAATATTCCAAAGATATCAATGTTAAAGAGAAGTTTAAAATGGCAGAAGTAGGAAAGGACTATGATACTTCAAATATATTTGAATACTTAATGTAACATTAAAATGCAAATCCTTGTTAAGCCATTCTTTTATGGAAAATCTACAAAGTTACCTCCATCCTCAGGGATGTCAGAAGTCCATAAAGTAAGGTTGTCCCGTAAAAGCTGCATAATCAATGTGCTATCTTTATATGACTCCTCGCTCAAAGTATCCAAATCTGAGATAGCTTCATCAAAAGCTTGCTTAGCAAGGTGACAGGCCCTGGTTTACATGTCCAACATGTAACATGGCTTTCCAAAATTATTCAGAAGTAGCACAACGAGAAAGTTAAGACACGGGAAACAGCACGCATACCTTTCAGGAGAGTTCAAAATTTCATAATAAAAGACGGAGAAGTTCAAGGCCAAACCCAACCGGATTGGATGTGTAGGAGGCAACTCAGCTTCTGCTCTAGTAGTTGCTGACTGCGACCAAATAACATAAAGAACCATCAATTTCGGGATGATAACAAAAAGGACATTCAACAAGTTTTTATAGCCATCTTAGGATTTCGTAAAACAAGGTAAAACAACTTACGTCCACAAGCTCAGCAGAAGGGTAAAAAAGTGCAGTAGCCAGAATAAAAGGATGGCAATAGTCTCAGAGGCAGGGCAAAAAATTGGAGACAGAATTTGCTTCCTTACAAGAAACCGAGAGTTCGAAGAACTTTCTTTTTCAAATTCCACAACTTTATGAGATTTGATTCATAACTATAGGGGTGAGAAGATATGAAATAAAGAGAAAATATCTCAAAAATAGGTAGAACTTTGGTGAAATTCCTTATGCAAAGTTCATTTAAGTTTCATGTAAAATCGTGCCGTGTGTTATACACTATGAGGAACATACATCTACCAATCAACAACTTATAAGCAAAAATGTACGTCAAAATTCTTCATTTAAGCCAATTTAAACATAATTGAACCATAATAAACTGGCCTGATATGCTTTCATGGACTGATCAGCAGCCTCTTTCCTCTCATCACCCACCTTAAACTCCGCCAAATACCTAAAATAATCCCCTTTCCTGCAATCAAAGAAACTCCAAAAGACCTAAGAAAACCCCAGAGTCAATCAACAGGAAAAAAAAAAAAACACCCACATTTTATAATAAAACACAGTAGACTCTCCTCCCAGGCAAGAAGGAATGAGATGCTCATTGATCACACTCATAACATCTTTACAAATATTGGACAACTCCAATTCCACTTTCTCCCTATACCCTTTGATTTGCTTAACATTTAGCTCATTCCCTTTGCTCTCTTCCTTCTGCTCAATCGAAGACAAGATCCTCCACGCTGCTCTTCGAGCACCGATAACGTTTTTGTACCCAATCGAGAGTAAGTTTCGTTCTTCTACGGTCAGTTCCACATTAAGCTCCGCTAGTTTTTTCATAGAACCCACCATATCTGTAAGACAAAAAGAAATCCCACAGTTTAAAATGTTGAAAGAAGAAAAGAACCAAAGTTTAAGACCTCTTGGTTAGATCGGACCATCGAAACGTTCAGCTTGTTCAGCGAGCTTGGCGATGTAAACGAAGTTTTCACGTTCTTTGGAGAAATCCATGGCCGATTAAAATAAATTTTTTTCTTATGCGAAGCAAGAAAAGAATGAGAACAGAAGAAGAAGCTGGTCTTTTGGTGGGGTGGGGGTTCGGTTAAAGTGGACCAATCAGGTAGAACTAGGATGTGCAAAGATGGGGGAAGCGGGGACTGGACGGGACTGGCCGGCCTTGAATTGGAATGTCAATGACCCACGCTAGAAAGGTGGCCGTGTTTTACACTTCTTGCAAAAGCAGACAGTGTTAGGAGGTCGTTCTAAGGAGTTTGGCCTGTAAGAGCTTGTGTTGAGGGTGTTGTCTTTTTTAGAGGTTTGCAAGGAAACGCAAATGATGGAGACAGGTCAACATTCCGGTGAATTTAAGCTCACTTCACTACTCGGCCGTACTGTTACCTAAAAAGGCTAAGGTTATTCAACAGTGTCCGAAAAATTAAAACCCCAAATCTACCGGTCAAATTTTGTTTTATAAATAATTAAATAAATAAAAATAGCTCTTGCAACTCGAATTCCGCTGTGAGTGAAAGATTTTAGATGCGGCTTTGCCCTAATTTGAATTGGGGATTAGGATTATTTGATATATTCCTCTCAAAGAATGTGATTATTACATTCCCAAGATTTGGGCTCATGGATGACAGAAGTCTCTCTATGTAATGGTGGCACCCATTGATTAAGCTTTTTCTAAGGCCTTCATGATGTTTAAGTGAATCAAGTCGGCTAACACGTAAAGGTAATATCATGAATTCAAAAGCTTACTATTTTAAAGCAAAATGCACTTTCCAGTCTGCCCACTACTAGTCGTCACTTTCATCACCAATTCACATGTTTCTATTCTCTACATTTCCTAATCACTAAACGAAATTAATCATTTTTTTTTTCATTTTCATTTTAATATAATCAGTTAGTCATATTAGCATTAGTGGATTTCTAAGTCCCTGCCAAATTAAAGCCTCACATCTCCAGGAAGTAGAAACAAAATCATGAATCATTCCTTTATATGGTTTAATTTTAGATAAAATTAGATTTTCGAAAATCCCGGGGAAAAACCAAATAAAAAAAATAAAATCTTTTTCTAAGCTATATAGGACGAGTGACGACTTTAGCCTTTATGGGTTAAACAGCATAATGGTTACCTACTTCTCTTTTATTTTATTTTATTTTACTAAAAAAAGTCCTAAATTAAAAAAAAAAAAAAACACTTTCTGATAGTTGATAAAAAAAAAACATGGAGAAAAACCAAGGAGAAACAAATAAAAGGTTGAAAGGGTGATCTTCGTACTAGATAAATGTTAAGTTATTTGTTCAAGTTTGAAATTCAATTTGATATTCGAGAAGGTTTAAATAAAAATATTAAACTCAAAAAATAAATTTGGATAAAAAAATTAAGTCTGATTAAAAAATAGATCGAACCTTAGGTCTAACTTTTGAAACTCAAGCACGGCCCGACCCATTTTACTATTATCTTATATATATTTTATATTTTATATATTATATAATTTTTATCATATAAACAATATATATAATATTGTAGTGTAATCTTTAAAAATTAAGTTATTTTTAAAGTTAAATTATTTATATTTATAAATTTAATAAAAAATTATTAAATTAATAAAAACTAAAATTAAAAAATATATATTTTTAAAAATATATTATAAATAATATAATATTAGCTGGCCTAAACAGGTTTAGGCTATTTATTTATAAATATAGGTGGGCTTCGACAAAATTCAAAGCTCATATTTCAGGCAAGGTCAGGCTTGAACAAATATATATAATATTAATATCATGTTCAAACCCGACCCAAATTTAATTTGATTGGATCCATGAGCAGGTCTACTTCACACGGTCCTCTCTCTCTTACCGGTTATTAATTTACAATAAAAAAGTAACTTTTAAAGTTTTCCTTTTTAATCAGGATTTATATATTTTTTTAAAAGGTATTTTATAATTAAAATTAAAATGTATTTTGAGAATGTAGTATGTATGACGTAACTTACTTAATTTGTTGCAAAAATTATTTGTTTCTAAATAGTGGTTTCCAAAAATTATATGCAACAATCTCCTTCTCCTTAATAATAAAAAAAAAAAAAACAAATGAAAACTGAGAAACAATTACAAAGCTCTAATTAAGCTGACCTAAACAAATACAAAGCGAATGCATTCAAAGTTCAAACGCACAAAATTCAAAATAATTCTTCGAAGGGCAATTCGACGCAGAAATACATGTTTTTATTTAAAACATACACGCACATACATATATGTTTGTAGAGCTCACAGTATGACGCAAGCATGGGGGTTTTCGTCGTTCAAGATGGAGCTGGCTTGTTCATCAACAAGAGTTGAATAAGGTGGTGGCTGATAGTAACCATGAATATGTCCATCGTATCCATGCTTGTAGTAGTTGTAGGATGATGACGATGATGAACGCCCAATTGCCTGGTGACTTATCATGGGTAGTCTTTGATAGTATTCGTAGTAAAATTGGTTCTCAGGCTTGTATGGATATGGCCACAGTTCTGCTCTTTTTCCAGTTTTTCTCACTATGTTCAGGATCTTCTGCTGGTCTGACGCTGCCCAACCCATAACTGTTACTTTTTTCATGCCCATGTCTACTTCTACAC
The DNA here is from genome assembly GCA_029448705.1 of Adansonia digitata. NCBI lineage: Eukaryota > Viridiplantae > Streptophyta > Magnoliopsida > Malvales > Malvaceae > Adansonia > Adansonia digitata. Next base: position 13,297,097 of record JAQSVH010000010.1, read on the forward strand.
TGTCTACCCCTGAAATAAAAAACACCCAATTCAAGCCATTAACATCAATCATTTTAAAGCTTCAAGAAGCTTGCAAACTATTAATATTATTTATGCATAAAGATGATAAACAAAGAAGCATCGATATATATATATATATCGGTTCTCTTTTCTGCTTAAGAAAATTTAAAGTAATGACCGCCATGAAAGTTGAACATACCTTTGAGTTTTCCAAGTGCCTTCTTGATCTTCAAGACGCAGCCCTTGCAGTCCATATCTACTCTCATCTCTACAATCTGCAGAGAGAGAGAAAAAAAAAAACAACAACAACAACAATCATGTTAATGTTTGGTAAGTAATAATTAGCCAAATGTTTGTCTAATATGATGGCAGTTATAGTATATAGGAACTGAAGACAGTGGGAGGGAGAGTTTTAACTAACCGCCATTTTTTAGTTTCTTTGATCTTCGTCTTTGGAATTGAAGTTGAAAGATAGATAGATGAGAATCGAGAGCCATGGTACGTACTTATATATAGGCAAGGTCAAGAGGGATAAGAGGGAACACATTTGCAACGAAATGTCAAACAGAAAATGGTCCCACGCGCTTTTTTTTTTTTTCTCGTTTCTTCCAAGTTGCTTCTTGGGGACAAAGCTTTCGAAAGATTCTAGGGAAAAGCCTCGCAGTTGCTTCGAAATTAAATAAGGAGCAAAGTAGTCGCAAACCTAACCGTATGAGTAATGAATAGTATAGAGTTATACATGGAGTTACTCCGTGGGAGGGCCAACAACAGTCCAAACTTTTTTAAATTTTTTAATGAGGTCTAATTAAGTTCGATAATATTGAATTATTATTTAAATATTAATAAAAATTAAAAATAAATTTTATATTAATATTTATATTTATATATTTTTATAATTAAATTTAAATAAATATTTTTATTATTTAATAATTTAAATTAAATTAAATCAAAATATAAAAATTTACGCTCAAAGCCCTACCAGGACAACTCTAGTTATATAGCAGGCTTCAAAAACACTAGTCAAAACAGTATTCAGGAAAATTCTCCGTTGTTGCCTTATATGATTTCAAATCTAAAGATGCCGAGGTAAGAAATGATTGATTTGCTTTGTAAATATAGTAGTACATTGAGAGAGAAAAAAGGTCAACATTTTAACTGTCAAAGAAATGCAAAAATTCAAGCCATAACCCGTTCTAGACTCTCCTGATGAATCAAGTAAATCATCAGATACTTAGACTGCAAATTGTTGCTTATTACTGCGAGAGTGCATGCAAGCTTTGTTGTTAAATTAATCACTGTTATAGGTGCGAGAGGACAACAAGCTAACTCAAACATCAACGGGGTGGCTAGTCAATTTGTCCAATAAAAGTAGACATTACAGAACGCGTTGAGTAATTTAGATTACAACGACAGTGATTCACCAAATGTCAGCGGCCGTTTAGATTAATACTAGCAAATTCCAAGGAAGTTCCTACAATTTGTTAAGGGCAGGTAAAGGTAATACGTATTAAGCTTAGCTAATTGAATTTTAAAATAAATATCAAATATAAATATTTATTTAATATAAATATATTTAATTGATAATTTTTATGTTTTTATTTATGTTAAATATAAATAAATGATAACATGTCTTTCGTCAAGAAAGATGCATGGGTAATTTTTAAATGCAAAATAAAAAGAGTTTAAAGAGTTTACCGGTAGTATTCAAGTATTCATCGTTGACTTAAAAGCAAAGAACCAAAAAAAGCAGTGATATTCTTTAATGATTACTATTAAAGAAAGAGCAACTTACATCATCTGAATGTGACGTGAAGTTCAGACCAAGTAATAATACCCAATGCCACGAGCAAAAATTAAAAAAAAAAAAAATCACTTTCAATAACATCACCAGAAATTTGCTTCTTCATACCCTGCATGGAATATCCTTTTATATATATATATATATATATTATATTATATGTAGTTTTCCATGTGAAATAGAACTGTTGCTCTGTTCCCTCTGGAGTTGGAATATATCCATAAACTCTAATAATTGAAGCGCATAGATACTGTTAAATATATTAATAAGAATATTGGTTACACCCCGTAAGGAACTCCATCTTGACAGTGAGTTGTGAGATGGTTTTGTCACGGATTTAAAATCTCGGCAACAGAATTCAATAAAGACCACCATTCGCAAAGATGTTATCTGAACTTTAAGTCTTATCCAGAAAATATGCATACATCTTGAAGTTGTATGAGAAATTTGAATGGGTTAAGCGTAGACCTATTTATAATCAAGCTATTCGTTCGATTAATCTATTTAAATTGAATCTTGTTATATAAATTTTTAAATTTAATTTGATCAAAATTATTATTTAATAAAAAAATATTTTTATTTAAATTTAATTAAAAAAATAATTTTTAAATTTTTATTATATTTAAATTATAATTTAAGTTTTTGAGTCGAATAAATTTGATTTCACTTTGAATAAAAAAATTTAAAAAAATTTTGAATTATATACAGACTCTGATCCATGAGAACCTCCCACTAAGCTTACCTCCTGAAAATTGGTGAGATTTTTTCTTCTTCTTTTTAATCTTTGAGTTTCAAAATCTTACCTGTTATAATTGCCAAAATTTCTCCCTCGTTTGTCAATGTCCTTTGTCTATCCCGACGTCCACTTCATATTTGTTAAGCTTTCTATATATTGTCGTTAGTCTTCTAATATTTGTTCCTTTTTTTCGGGCAGCTTGATCATGTTGAATAAATTTGGAATAGATAATCAGCCGCAGATCAGCCTATAAATAAATTAATAGAGTTGCCAAGTTCATTTCTTTGCATAACCAAAAGAAAATTATCACCCCTGTTTCGGCACAGGGAACTGATTTATGGATGCAGGCCATACAGTTTTTCTTTGCAAGATGGCTAAGCAACAAGAGAATCCAGACAACAACAGCAAAAACGATGTAGATCAAGCAATAGATGCAACTAGAACAAACAAAATAGTAATTAAAAATGCAGATAATGAAAGGTAAGCAGAGAAATTTTTCTTGAACCCAATTTCGACCCCAACATATGGGTCTATAGTTCTATTTATTAACAGGGTGAATTTCACAATATTTTCATGCCATTTCAGCTACCTTTCAGCACATAAATCGAACATCGAGCAACAGTGGTAATTACAGAATGGCAATGCAGTGATACAAGGCTTTTCGCCCCATTTTTTTCCTACAAAGGGGTGTTAAATACATAATGGGAAAAAAAATGTTAATGGCCGGTTTGATGTGGAAACCCCGTGTGGTGGCTAACACAATGCAATTAACCTCGATTTTCCCCTTTTAATTTTGTCTTAAGTGTGCATGCAAGCAATATAAATAGTCTCCTTACTTCATGTTTAAGGTCACAACTACAAGCAATTGCAACAAAGAGGTAAAAGAAAAAGGTTCAGAATTCCATTTATAATGGCAGAGAAGGAAGGAGGGATTGTCAAGAAAGGCCATGATGAAGGAATAAGAATGGCTATTGGTCTTCTCGAAGAGTTCGGGCTCCCAGCGGGACTTCTTCCTCTTGCAGATGTTATTGAAGTTGGTTTCGTAAGGAATACAGGTTACATGTGGATTCTGCAAAAGAAGAAGGTCGAACATAACTACAAGTTGATCAGCAAACTCGTTAGCTATGACACTGAAATTACGGGTTTTGTTGACAAGAAGAGGATCAAGAAGCTCAAGGGAGTTAAGGCTAGAGAACTCATGTTATGGCCCCCAGTGAATGAGATTGTAGTCGATGATCCACCCACTGGCAAAATTCACTTCAAGAGCCTCGCTGGTGTAACAAAGACGTTCCCCGTTAACGCATTTGCTGCTGGGCAGTAAATATGCACCGTCTTGGTCTTGAGGGAGCCACCGGATTCCGCCTAGCCGACCCTACCCTGCTGCAGCTATGTATTTTGCTGCTTTATGTTTTTACTTCTCTGCAATTTCTCTTGATACCAATTGTTGCATTTCTCATGCCAGCATTAGACCAAACAAATATATCAATACAAACGCGTATAAATAAAACCAAGTAATACTTCATTATTCTGTAGTTACTCCAAATCTAATTCTAAATTTTTTAAAAAAAAAAATTGAATGTCGAAATTTGATGAGATAAAATAAACTAAGTATAGCAGGGAAATAATAATATTAGAGATAGAGTAAGAAAAGTATAGAAAACTGGATGTCTTTAGATTTATAAATGTAAAAAAGACATAGATACTATTAAAACATGAAAAAAAAGTAATTTTATAATGAATTTTTGTATCTTGAAGTGAAGAAAATAAATTGTGTAAAAATAAAATATAATAAATTTTAATATTTTATTAAAAAAATAAAAGAATTTAACAAGTTCCACTTCAATCAATAAAATTTGAAAATAAAATTTGAGTTTTTTAAAATTTCTCTTTGAAATTCCAAAATTTTTTTATAAGTCTAATTTTTTTTATTTTATCAAAAAAAATTTCATTTTAAAATTTTAAAAATTTCTTTACAAATAAAATTTTTTTATTAAAATACTTCATCCGAATATACCTTTAGATTTCAAAACCTCAATATTTTTTACGGATTGACTTCTTTGTATTTAAGTTAGGTCTAGTAATATTAAACATGATTATATAAATATAATATATAATACATATATTAAACTTTGTATAATACGAATTATTAATATATTAAATATAATTGTGATATATAAAATAAATACACAAATTATTAAATCTAATTTAAATAACGTCACCATTGGGCTATGTTTAAGGCGAATGAGGTATTGGGCCAAATTGGATTTATACATGATTGGCTCCTTTGAGCTAACCAGGCTTTTAGTGATTTTGGTTTTAAGTGGGAAAAGTAAGTTAAAACTATACCTAAATAATATATTCTAAGCTTTCTGAAAAATGATAATTATAACGGTACATGGGTAATGAAAAAAAACTACATAAATAGAGTTTGTAGAATGATGTGTATCTTATTTATTTATTATTTATTTTTTAAATAAATTTTATTGGATAATTGTCATCCGAGAACTTTGTTTGTGGAGTTTTTTCTTCTCACAAATGGTATATAAGATAATTATCTATATTGACAAATTATAATATGCACTGCGAGCAGAGTTTTTAGATTTCATAAGCAGTATTAAAATGATAACAAATACCCTCATAAATATAATAAAAAATAACCAAAAAATAAATGTAGGACACGTGACAAATTTTTAATTTCATTT
>JAQSVH010000010.1:13302432-13319865 GCA_029448705.1 Adansonia digitata
CGGCTACTTGTCTGGCATCTTTTGGCTGTATTTGTTAGGAGATGTCGGTAGTCCCTTACTCGCTCAAAAAAAGAGGCACCTGATTCGGATTGTACTGTTTAAAGACCCTTGTCAAGTAGGTGTGTCAGCGTGTGAAGAGCTCTCTAAACAATAGGTGAGTTGAGCGATTAGAAAATCGCACTCTTGAAGCCGAGTTGATTCAGTTTTGGTCACCTTTGAAGCCATCTAGATGCTTGAGACCATTTAAGCAATTAGGTCATTATGACTATTTAGTGAATCAACATATTTGGGTGTAACATTATTATTATTATTATCATCATCATCATCCAACAGAAAGAGCAGCCAATCCCCGTGAATGGGCCCATTCTCTTCCACAATTGTCTGTAAGTGCATCTTTCTAATCCATCGTCGACCCTAGGCATAAGAACATGTTGTAATATCTTATAACAATAATAGAATAAATATGACATTATATATTTAAATATCATTAATATGATATGTTTAATATATGTTACATTTATATTTAAAATTTTATTGTATTTTTTTTCACATAATTAATAAAAAACTGCTATACATACAAAACTTGAAATAATCAATTCTTCTCCCTCACCAGTCACTAGCCATCCATTTTTAAGCTTGGTTGAAAATAAATATATAGGCAGATACTCAAACTTCAGCCTAGATGTGAATGAAGGAAGTTTAGGAACCCTGCTTAAGCCAAATATCGTGGGCTAATGTCCCAGCCAGAAGGCACATTACCATCTTTAGCTTACTTGGGTGGTTTGCATATAATATTTTCTAGCCCAATTTAAAGACAGTTTCAACAATGGCTAGCTAGGAAGAACTTTTCTTCCCTCTCACCCCCTTCACACTCAAAGCTATTGTTCCTAAATGGCGTGTGGATATCATGAAAAATTAATTCAAAGACCATTTGAGCAACTTGTCCAATGTTAGATAATCAAAATTGGAACAGTATATTTCAGAATTATTGGGAAAGAACTTACAGATTTTCAAATTCAGATAAGGAACATCAATTTTTTTTTCACGATGTCCTTAACTAATTAAAAGGCTTACATTCTTATTGGAACAAGATAATTAACCAAGATGGATTGTTTATTATTACAACAACATACATAAAATTATAAATAGATTCGAGCTTCTTGCTTCCAGATAGAGAAATCTACTTGGGCATCTTGATGTAGGCAACATGAACAGGATTAGACACTTTGACTAGAGTACCAAGATCAGGAACCTGCAAACATTTGGAGGATTCCTCCCTGTAGAAGAACCCTAAGCACCCACAATCATTCCTGCATTTGACTCTACAGTCATTCAACTTCATGGGGCCATCTCCTTCTGTATATCCATTACTGTAATGCTCAACGCCCACGACTTTGTAATAACCCACGTTAGCACCACCTTTACATGGCGGCAATGCCGGCGGCGCACAGCTTTTGCTCCATCCTATCAAACCCTTTGGGCTTGGACACGCCACGCATTGGTTGTCATCACAAATTCCTAGCAAACCGCACCGCTTTGGTAGCTTGCACAGGCTTTCATGATCCTCACCGTCAAATAGTTTAAACGTGTTCTCCCAAGCTCCCCAATCAACATTTTCATTGTACGTGTAAATTTTTAGGTTACCATCCGATTCCACTCGAAGCATGGAATATGTGCTATTGTATTTAGGCCTTGACAGTATGTAGGTTCCTGAACTAGTTGAGCCCTTCATGTCAAATGTGAACCCCAGCTCGAAAGCATAGGCTTGCTCAGTCTCAGGGGAGCAGTAAAATTTAAGATTTGCTAAAGAACCTTGCCCATTTCCAAACTCATCCGACCGATAGTAAAGCAAAGACATTGCTGAATTCTTGCTTTTATAGTACATCTTTAAATACCTTTGCTCCATAACAAAGCTGTAAGGCCCTTCAGAGCCATCGACAATAGACGTGCGGCTAACCAGCTTGTTTGGACCATTGGATCGCAGGGCTTGGCCCACCAAAAGTGTGTCTGTTGGGTGGTCAAAACTTTGCCAAATAAATTTGCCTTTCTTATCATGCAAAACCAAGTTACCGTTTGGTAATAGGTTCAATCCTATCACACCCTTGTTGGCAGTGCCCGTTTGCCATGCCACAGTTCCGTCAGCATCGGCTAGCACCAGATTTCCATCAGACCCAAAAGTTAATGTGGCGTTTTCACCAACAGGCCTGCCTCGATTGGCTTCCCAGACCCACCTCATTATGGATTCGGACCGGCGACTGCCCATTCTTAGTGCTAAGGTGAAAGCATTAGGAGTGGTATTGTAGAAGCAAATTTGGAACGGAAATGAGTAAATGGGTAGGGCACGATAGTCTGCAAAATACTCAACAGTGTATTCTCCAAGGTCACCTTCATTTATGTACCTGAAAGTACTTGAGGGTGGAACAGAGGCATTGGCTACATTCCAAGAACAAAAAATGAAGAAGAGAATAGTGAATAAATAAAGTGAAAATTTAGGCAAAGAGCAATGCATGTTTTTGAATATGCGTTTGAGGCTTTTGTTGCTTTCGTGGATGACATTTTTTGGGCAAATTATGGGTGAATTTATAGTGAAGCCTTGATTGAATTCTGTGAGCCCAAAACTGATGTGCTGTTCTCTTTCAATGGCTTATCATCAACTATCATCATTTCGTGTCCATGATCTGAATCAGCAATGGTATTTTGACTTTGACCCACCTCTCACTTCTATATTTTCCTCGACTTTTATTATAGCAAGTAGCTACCTTTTTTCTTCTTCTTTTCTTTTTTTTTCATAATTTCCATTTAACAGAAATTATGTCGTGAAATTTGAAGATATGTTTATTATAGACTTAAGAGGTTTCTAATGGTAAAACCATTCGTTTGTTTGATCCGAATTCGAAAGCGACATTCCAACTTCTGTAATTTTGGGAAATAGCAAAGTGAGGGTTGGAATTCTGTTTTATTGCCTTTCGGTGTTTCCTTGTTCTGAAGAATGAGTAGCTGTTTTTTGACAGACATCGTGGACTTGGTCCTAAAACATCTAAGAGAGAATTGGAATACCAGCTTTATAAATGCTGCGCCATTGACTTAATTACCCGGTAAAGCAACCGATATTCCAAAGTCACAAACTATATATCGAAAAAGAGCTCGTTTCTTCTTCATGTTTACGATCATTCCATTGGCAGAGTTCATGTTCACCTATCGTCATTACAAGAATTTGCTAAAATAGGAATAGAAAGGCGCCAAATTCTTTTGAGTCTTTGAGAGACGCTTTTTGAAGTAATTAGAATATTAGATTAAAATTTTGAATACGATATTTATATTAATGTATAACAGGTATAATAATAAATGAATTTAAAAATAAAATTAAATTATTATAATAAATTATGTAAAATATTGAATAAATTAATATATAACATAAAAATAATTAAAACATGACGTGATATAAAAAATAATATGAATACGACACAAAAATTAATAATATAAATTATAATACTTTAAACACACAAAAAATATCGCAAATATGACACAAACATAAAATTTTTTTCTCTAAATTAAATTATTATAAAAAATTATGTGAATTATGAGAAAAACTAAGACATAATATGAACATTATACCAACATACAATTTTTTTAATTGAAACATTATAATAATATGTGTAAAACAAGAGATGAATTGAAACATGATACGAATACATGAGAAATAACATGAACATTGTATAAATATATGAACGTGTCAAAATTTACATAAAACAAGTTATTAAAATGCATAAATTTATACTATTTTAAACATATAAAAAATAACTCAAATATAAAAAGTATAAAATATGAATACACAAACGTATTAAAATTTATATAAAATAAATTATTATAGAATTTATATAAATTTATAATACTTTGTACAAAAATAATGTTATTTTGATTCCAACAAAGCGAAAACAAAAATCACAAAAATCAAATTGAACCATTACCATTATTATTTCTCAAAGTAATTTTAACAATATATATGAGGTGATATGTGACTGAAAGATATTATCCCGAAATGTCAAATTTGAGCTATTCCATACAGAATAGCTTTTAATTTAAGTTACAGATTATAAATATAGATTATAAAAAATTAGGCGAAAGTATTTTAAACACGGCTGCGGTCATGTTTTACGCTAATAATAATGCAGTTTCCGACAAAAAAAAAAAAGGTGCAGTAGATTTTGACGTTGATCGGACATGATACCAGGTTTCATCCCAAGGAATCCCCCTTCACCCTTTCATAATCAGTGGCCCTGGACTGATTGGTCTAATAATCAAGCCATCGCCCAAGTCTACTGGATCTGAAATCAATGCTAAGAATCTTTAAATTAAACTGGATTTAAAGTGGTTCAAATAATATTTTTAAAAAATAATATTTAATAAAAATATAATTTTTTATATTTAATTTTTTTATTATTTTCAAATAACCAACTCTTTTATAATTAAATAAAAAAGTTTTACAAACCTCTAATTCCATTTCATTATTTGCATTGAAAGTCTGATAATTAATGTGACACGAAGTTGTAGTACAAAATTTATTTGTGAAAGCTTCAGGTTGGATTAAAAAAAATCTGCTTCTGGAACAGGATTTCTGCTCATTGGCTCTAAAATAATTTACCAAGGCGAAAATAACACGTCGGCACAGTTTTGAGAAGAAGAGAATAATGTGGAGGTAGAAGACAAGGACAAGGTTGCATGATGAGGGTAGCGTCCTTCTAATACGACACTTATATCGTGGGTTTCATTGGCGGGTGTTTGCTAAGGTTTTATCCGACCATTCCTTGTGAATTTGCCTCCCCAAATCGCTGTAGCTGGATCGCACTCATTAACAGAAAATTATTGCGTTTTCACCCCCATCCCATTCCCCACCGCTGGTACCATTCTTTTGTTGGTCAGGAACTTGTCTTAAGTGTGCAATTTGCTTAATGATGATTACAGACAGTTAGCAGAATTTGAGGTCGCCAACAATGTGATGTGCTGTAAAAGAGAAAAAGTGTTGAGGGAAAATTTTAGGGTTTGAGAGTACATCTACAATATTCTATCTTGCCAAAAAATAAATAAATAAACAAAAAATTTTGATGAAGCTCATTTAGTTTTAATTTAATTAATGGGTCCATCTCTCTTTAAGGCTTTCGAAATATAAACGTAGTCTTACAATGAACTTGATTTAGCTTCGGTTATTTAATTTAATAGGTTAGCCGAATGCTTTTAATAACGAGAATAGACATTTGCCAGGCTGGAATTATAGTTTAATATATAAATAATTAATTATATACCATGTTTTGATCCAACAAGGTAATTGCTCTGCCTGCCACGCTTTATGTTTGTTAATTATAAGAAATAGAAATATATATATATATATATTTCTTTTGGCTAACTGAGATTCTAGGCTCGTGATGAGCCATGTCAAAGCTACATCGAGCTTCACACACACTCACATATAAATATATCTATTATCCTTGATGTGGGATTTTAAATAATTAAAAAACATGGAACATGACAAGTATTATCAAACAAAAGAACAGACCTGCCTTTTTTCCTTGGATGTGTTTGGCTTTATAATTAAGATCAATGTAGATCACTGGTTTTAAACTTTTGTTTCCACAAAATTAAAATTATTACAAATATACAATAACTTAAATAAATAAAAATAACGAAAATTTATTGACCTACTTATTTGTGCAGTTTCTTATTCATGAAATTTCACTCAAGGGACACCCTGAAGTCATTTCCTTGAAATTCGAAGGTCAATTCCGTCTTTCAAAATATTTCTAAGTCTAGCTGACTGACTTGTATACTGTTGTAGCAAAATGATTTCGATGCCTTGCGGTGTTGGCAATGTCCTCACCTTCTTCTTCTTCGCGTTCTTCATCTTCGCTTTCCCTCTCTTTCAGTTGTTAGTTAAGCTGCTCCAATCTCTCAACCTACTCTTTTTTCCCCTCTTTAGCAATACCAAGACAAATTACCTTAAAATTTATTATTAGTTTTTTTAATAATTTCATTCATACTTTTTATTTGATTCACCTAATTTTTTTGAGAGAAATTTCGAAAATGCCTCTGGTTAGAGCTCAGGTGAGGAACGAATTCGGGCTTGGTCGACCGGAGCTTTACAAGGAAGTTAATAGAGAAGATCCTAAAGCTGTTCTCGATGGTGTCGCCGTCGCCGGTCTTGTTGGGATCTTGCGGCAATTAGGCGACCTTGCTGAGTATGTTTACTCTTTTGTTCGGTTTAATGGCTTTTACAATTTGAAATTATTTCTCTATTTGCTTGCATGCGAAGGCGGAGTTAAAAAGAATTAGTACAAATTGAAGACCAAACATTTCTATTAATGGCCCGTTGAGCTTATAGGATATTCATATTACTTCTCTAATGGCTTAGCTTTTTAAATTTCTATTATTCATTTAAACAGACATGATTAGCTGGTGTGGTTTGCTTGTTATGCTGTAGATTTGCAGCAGAGGTTTTTCATGGATTGCAAGAGCATGTAATGATCACAGCTTCTAAAAGTCATAAATTGATGATTCGCGTTCAGCGGATTGAAGCTGCGCTTCCGCCACTTGAGAAGGCCGTTCTTGCCCAAACAAGTCATATACACTTCGCTTACACAGCTGGTATGGCCTGTGTACATATCTTTTGCTCGAGAAGCCTCTGATTTTCTTGGTAGATAATGCTTCTTTTACATTGTTTTCACTGTTAATAGAGATATATGCATTCAATACATCCGACTTTCATCTTGATTGTTTAAGTCATATTGTATGTTTTTATGCTTTGGTCTTCTGGCATTTGTAATGTGAATTTGAGTTGAGAACAGGCAGGACAGAGACCATAATTTCACTTCTATACATGACATTAGTGCAAAGAGATATCTTATTTATTGAGGTTCAAATAGTCAATACGAACTTAATGTCAAGGAGAACCTCATTTGTAGTCAATTAGGTGACATCAGTTATGAGTTGCCACTGGCACTTGAACCAGTTTTCGTGTACCCAGACCAATATATTGAAAGTAGATCTATGATATTGTAAAATGTTCGATGGAGAAACATATTTTATTCATTTAAGTCCTGGGAATGTTTACATTGATTTCGGGCTAAATGGACTTTGACATGTTTCAAAATTTATAGCTTATTAATTTTTATCCTTTTTTAGTTGCATATAAGTATTTATGTTAGTTTCTTGCAGAATATTGCATAATAATATACCTTTATGTTCAAGAATCGCGAAAGGAGGAGAACAATCTTGTTGCTTTCTTAATTAGACACAAATCAGTTTCAAGTCTGTATTTTTTGTGTTAGCCATTGGAAATTGTTTATCTTTCCATTTACATCTTTATGGAAAGCAGTAGCCCTCGCTATACAGGTTCTGAATGGCACCCTCGAATGCTCAGTGAGAAAAATCATTTCATCTACAATGACTTGCCACGATTTATTATGGATTCCTATGAAGTTTGTCGTGACCCTCCACCTCTGCACTTGCTTGATAAGTATGGTTACTTGCATCCACTCCCCCTTTTTGCAATGACAAGCATGTTCAAGAAATGGATTTGTTATGTTTATGTGTGTCTGTATTTTTTTGGATTCTTACTTCTGCTTTGCAATCAGATTTGATGCTGGTGGCCCTGGATCTTGTTTGAAGAGATATTCAGATTCAACTTACTTTAAGAGAGCATCAGGTAGCTCCATCAAAGAGGATGCTGGGAAAGACCCAAGAGATAAGAAGACTCATAAAAGCAAGGTATCATTTACTCTATTAACCATTGAGGCTTAGAATCTTAACATATTGGGAAGCATTTATCTACCTTTTCAATCAATTTTTGCAACATGTATTTACTCTTAATTCATGTTAATTAAGTAATTAAATAATTAGTTTACTCTTTCATCAAAAGAAATTCTTCACTTCAAAATTACTAGGAATGTGTTTGCCTCTAGGACTCCTATGACGTGGAGATACACTTTATGTAAATATTACTTTTTCAGGCTCATGTTCCAACTGAATAGTCTGCATGTTTTCAATTTGAAATTATTTCTGAATTGAAATTGTGAATCATGAACAGAAAAGAAGATCATCCCACAGGAATGGCAAACAATCACGTGGTGCATCATTATTGAATCGCTGTGGCAGGTAATACATGTATATGTATACGCATGCATATATACATTCTCATTCTTACATACAAGCATACCAAGACAAATGTATATGCATTTGCATATGACTTAATGGATTGAATAAAGTTTGATTTAATCGGAAATTACGTGAAACCTGACTATGCAGAATGGAATTTACTTCTTCAATTGTTAATGGGCGAACTTCTTCCTCTCATCCTGCATCTATAGTTGACATGGCCCTGAAATCTGATGTGGGAGAGAATTCAAATTCTTTTGATTCAAGAACTGGCTCTGGATATATTGAATGTGTTTCCAATCTGGGTTCATCCATGCTATCTCAGGAACAGGAACCCAAGGAAGTTTCATCTGGGTTGAAGCAAGAAACTTATACCCTTGGTTCAGATTTTCCTGTTGAACAAACTTGTGTTGTAGATGATAACTTTTCAAATAGTTCACAAGAGCAGATTGCCCCAAGTTCATCTTCTGTAACGTGGGATGAAAAAGCAGAAATTGTGGAATCAAAAGCAGGAGATTGGGAGAGGGGTGAAGTTCCTGAGAAGAACCTTGATGTAGATGTGCAGGAAACTGGAGCTGCCAATCTTGGAAATGGTGACAAAATGGATATCCTGTCTAATCACATGGATGCTTCCCAATCAAGCGCCATTGAGAACCAAAATTATGAAATTGAAAGTGAACCTGATAATTACATGGATGCACTGAACATGATAGAATCAGAATCTGAAAATGATGTTGAGTGCCATACAAAACGAGAAGTGGAGCAGTGTTCCGAAAATGATGTTGAGTGCCAAACAAAATGTGAAGTGGAGCAGAATGATGGTGCTAACTATGTTAACAATGAGAATAGAGAAGATGGAATGCTTGCGCTTGCGGATGATAATGCAGACCATCATCCATCTATAATTGAATCCTCTGCCTTATTCAATATCATTTCAGACAATGGGATCTCCACAAGTTTACCTGATCCAGTTCCCTCTGAAAATTTAGCCAGTGAACAGATGTGGCAAATCTCGGAAAAATCTTCTGATCCTGACCATTCACCTAGTACAGATTTAGGCTTGAATGATGAAATTCGTAATGCTTCACAAGCGGAATATGTCATCAGTGATCCATCAGCATCCTGTGGCTCCTTTGTTTCTGATCCAGCAAGTAATAGGATCATAAACGGTGGCAATGACTCTCAAAACTCCCAGACTCAATTTTCTGGTGTGCATTCAGTCGGGTTCTGGACAAATGGTGGTCTTTTGGGACTTCAGCCATCAAAACCACCTGATTTTGCTGTGTCAACTACAGGTCAGGGTTCTGCAGCGAAAACTGGTGAAGCATTTGGTACTCCAAATCAAACTGTTACGGTTTTGCATGACGGACCCAAAAGAAATTCAGGTACAGCAGTCGAGAATGCAGAAAGTACTGAGAAGGTTCCCATTTCATGTAGTGAGAAAACATCCCTTCTGATAGCTGATTTAGATGCCAACCTCGAAAAACCTATTAATTCTCATTGTAGTAATAGTCTTGATAATTTTAACAGAGTTGGTTTGAGCCAAAACACTTCATTCTCACACGGAAACAAGCAACCGGTCAATCCTAATGTCAATGCTACATGTGTTGACTCTGATGAGGAGAATGATGACAACTCATCTAGGATGTTTGGACTTGGCCATAAATTACTTGTAAATGGTTTTCGCAGAAAAGTGTCGATTGGCCAGGATGGTGAATCTGAGCCAGCCACTTCTACAAAAACTGGGGTATTTGAGCAGAGTAATTGGCACCAGAGCATATCAAATCAGAAAATTCCTTGGACAACCTTCAATGAGCAGATTGGAAATGGATCTCCTGTACATTCACTTACTTCTTCTCCACCACTTGAACATATGAAAATATCTTTCAACCCTATAGATAGAGTTGAGACTTCTAAACTCAGATTGCAATTTCCTGATGGGAATCGTTATCAGGGAAGCATTAGGGACCTGTTTCCTGCTTTTCAATTGGTCCCAGCGCCTGCCATTCCTGTGCATGATGTTGCTTTGGACTCTGATGATGATACTTTCTGCGGATCATCCCCTTATAAGTCAGACGATTGTCTTAGTCATTGCTCTGAGTCAAATTCTGAGCAGTGGGAATCTAATGAAACCCATGAAAGCAAGGACCCTGAGCTGTATGATGCATTTAGCAGATTGTCATCAATGGAACCTGTTTCAAGCTCATTACAAATTGGGAAAGGAGCCAACAATGGTATCCATGTTCATGGGATTGGTGCAGAACCATCTCTAGTTGTGTCGCCTGATCTGCCAAGTTTTGATGCCATTAACCCTGTACTACAGGATGAAACCAAAAGCAATTCTGATCAAAAGAACCAGATAGAATTGCAAAATTCTGCAGAGCTTACACCATTACCACCACCACCTCCTCCTGCACAATGGCGGGTTTCAAAACCCTGCTTTGAAAAGGCAGGAGAAAGACAAAATGCTTTATCAGAGTCACTCAGACATGAGCTTGATCTGAAACTTTTAGGATCTACCATCTCCGAGAAGCCTAAGCCACCCTCAGTTAATCAACAACAAATAGATGACGATGCAATTGTATTAAAACCAGAAAAGAAGGTATTTTAGTAGTGTTATCATTCTGTTGTTTCATTTAAAAAAGATATTTCACATTGAAAATGTTGTGAAGTGGAAATTCCTTGTATATAAATCAGCAAAATTATGCATGCTGCAGGTGGTCCATGAGAAGTTGAATAAGCAGAAAGAGGCAAACCGGCGGATTAGTGGCCTGGGGGTGGATGAAAAGGATGATTTCTTGCATCAGATCAGAACAAAAGTGAGTAGTCATTTCTTTCTTGCTATGTTTCTCTCCTTCGTCAAAATGAATAATGGGTCTATTAATTTTGATCTACCTTCTTTGATCAAATACCAATAGGGAAAGGAAACCAAAGCAGAAAATAGCTAGATAAATGCTTCTAAAATATCATTGATAATTTCATGGTTTATTTGTTAAAAATTTTCAAATTTAAAACCACTGATTTCATCTGCCATAAGGATTGTTAAGGGTTTCTCACCTCTCTTTCTCCTATAGAAAGGAGGAAAGAAAGAAGAAGTGCCTTTGGTATCGGAACAAGCAGGAGTTGATTGGTGTAGTTTGAGCATATCTTATGTTCCTTTTTGACTGTGAATATCTTGATACTATTTTCGTATCTTCGAGTTGTAGAAATTGGATTTTGTTTCATTGCTTTGAATTCGGCATCACCCTTAATTTAATTGCGTAGTCTCTTGCATCTTGCAGAATAGACTGGCTGTTGTGGTAAAATAAGAGTATAATTCATTCAATTGCTTTGTATTCTTTGTCATTTCAGTCTTTTAACCTAAGACCCACAGTCGTTGCAAAACCAACTGCTACTTCTGGTCCAACTACGAATGTCTCAGTCACCGCAATTTTGCAGAAAGCAAATGCAATCCGTCAGGTTTTCAGTTGTCCCCTTTCACCATTTTGCTCTCTTATCATTTTTTTTCCTTTGTTTTCTTATGAATCATACCATCAAATTAACAATTTGATAACTTGTTCAGGTTGTTGGGAGCGATGATGGTGAAGATGATGATAACTGGAGTGACACTTAAATCCTTAATCATTTTGGAACACGGATGCATAAGATAATTGGAAGTAAATTCAGCCAGACTCAATCGAGTTTTTCACATTTGGGTGAGTCTTTTTGTCAAGTGTATAATCCTTGTTTCTTCTTGTAATTAGTTAGTGGTACTCATCTTGTTTCGTATAGCTATCATTCGCATTCATTTCGTGAATGGTTAATGTTTCGAACAGGCATTTAGGTTAGTCGTGATTTTAGTTACAATATGGTAGTCTTTTGAGTTCTGTTTTTCTTTTTAGAGTTGATCTTAAGGATTCTTGTGATGCATCATCAGTATATGAATCTATATACTCTATAGTGAATTAAACGATGTTACCTCATTAAAAATAAAGTTATATTTATGTTTAAAAGTTTTTAATGAGGTAATTTCATTTGATTCATTGACAATATATAAACATACATACACTGTCTGTGCATCATATATAAAATCATTATTTAAACAAATTCTACGTCTTTCCGCAATTTTCTGGTTTTCTTCTTGCAATTGTCATTTCCTTATGTCAAGAACAAATCTATAAATTACAATGAATCATTGGTCCGTTTGTTTTGTGAAAAATTATTTGAAAAGAAATTGTAGTTTTTTATACTTATTTTGCAGGGAATAGCTTAGTCAATCGAAAATATTTTTCGGATCAATGAAAAACAAATCCATTATTTGAAAATTGTTTTACGTTTTTTTGAAAAATGTAAAATATTTTACGAGTGCTGAAGCAAAACAAAAAAGATAAACCGTTTGTTGAAATAAAGCAAAAGAAGGATCATTTCTTGCGTATAGAAATCGATCCCCTAAAATAGAAACTAAAGACAAAGTAAAAAAATTGATTTTTTTTAATTGTAGAAATTGACTTTTTTATATCAACGTAAATATTTTGAAAAACATTTAAATAATAAAAAATATTTTATACGTAATCATTCAAATGGTAAACATATAAATTTTTAAATTTTTTTATCTTTTTAAATTATTATTATTTTTTTGAAATAAACGGGCCCATAGTTTTTGGTTGGATCCCTAGTAATTGGTTGACAGCGGACGATGCAAGGTTACTGCCATGGAAACTTAACATTTACGTCGCAAACTGATGGATTGAGTAATTAAAGCAAGCAAAGTCATGAGTTTGAGAAATTACAATGCAACTTGATAATAGATGATTTTTTTCTTCGGTACCAGTCGATATGTCTCTAATAAAGCATCTCGTTTTGGCCGTTGAATGTAGAAGGAAACGCTGGATTCTACGGTCGTTTTTAGGGCGAGGATCTTGCCAAATTTCAGTGGCTGCAAAAACTATTAAAATCTAAAATCTTTGGTGTCTTTTTTTTGCCCTTTACACCTAAACCCAATAAATTGCGTTGAGAATATTTAAAGACAAAAGGAAATGATTAGAATATTGGGTTTTCCTGCTTTTGTTTAATTTGTCATATGGTATTATCATATGTTTTGATTATGCCATTTAATTTGTGTTATTCTTTTCTACCAAGAATCAAGGAATAAGAACCACCCATCATCAAACATAAATTAGTTTTTTTAAATGAAAAAGAAAAAAAAAAAGCTGGAAGAAGAGTTGACAAGAATTGATGCCGGCCTTTCCATGCTAAGGCTAGATTAGTTTTTGCTGGAACAGCTTTAGAGAACTCCAATCCACGAGTACTTGAGCGAATTATGAGCCATATTTATTTGCAAGTTGCACGTGGCAGCAGCAGTAGCTTCATATATAGCAAATTAATTTGTGTTAGATAGATAATGACAATATCACACCCAAATTCAAAATATACACCACGTAGAACACATTTGTAAAGACAGGGTTTGTACTTTTCTTTTTCTTTTTAGTTCCGCAAATGGTTACCTTATTTGTTTTTGGATAGTTTTTTATTTATTCAGATAAATTGACTTCCTGCGATTTTGATGAGATTATGTGGCTCATATAAAAAAGTTACAATAATAATATAATGAAAGATCTTTTTCAAATTCGACAGCAGAAGCTAGATTATAAAATAAAGAGTTTAATAAGATAAATAAATCACTTTTAAGTATAAAAATAATATGAGATTTTTTTTTATATATTTTTCAACGAATATATTAGAAAAATTAATTAAAAAAACTGGTATCAAATTACAAAACAAATCAATTTCAATTTCGAAAATTAATTTACTGACGGAAAGAATTAAGAACCATTGATGAGAAGCTCTCTCCAAAGCATTGTTCGAGCCTTTGCCATGTGTTCCACCAGGCTTGGCTTGGTTACCACGTGTTAAGAAATGTTTATAATTTTCCGAGGACAAAAGATTGAAAGATAGGCATCCCATCAAGATCAAGCTACTGAACTTATATCAACAACTTTGTTTTATTAACAATAAATCTATAGTTTTGCTTTTGCCTGAACAAAGCTGCCGAACTACCAAGCGCTCATTCGTAAAAGAAAAAAAAAACGGAGGTTTGGAAAGGGTTTTAAGTAATTTAATAAAGCATTAAAGTAAGAGTGGATAGAGACTTTCTTCAATTTTTTTTTATTAAAGCAAGTTGATATAACCAAGAACCAATAAAACAAGCAACGTGCTACTAAATCTTTCATTTCGTGATCTGTTTTTTTATTAATTTCATCATCGTAATCCTAAAACAAAAAGTATCTTACATAACTTGATTAGGGCACTCTCTTTTGGATAATTCAAGGCTGGGAATTTTCCTTTTTTTTTTTTCTTTTCAAGGAATATCGACATGTCTTAGAAAATGGTTTCAAATCCATAATATTTCATCTTCTTTATCCCTAAAATTTTCTTTTCCATCATAAGAAAGGAAAGAATTCAGTCACTAAGATATTATACATTGTTTGCATAAAAAGTGAAAAAGAAAAACACAAGAAGCCATAAGTTATCTCTTAAAAAGGGGTGGGGGGGCTGTTTTTCCTAAGAAATTTCTTCATTAAGATAAATGATGAAGAAATGGTGCTTCCATAAAGATATCTCTTATCTTTAATCTTCATGAATTCCTTAACGTCTTTTGTTTTTAATAGAAGTTTATTTAAAAAGAGACTTGCAAAGCAATGAAAGGAGAAAGTACATCTTTTTCCAACTAAAACAAACGAAAATGCTTCTTTGTCTACAATATATAATTGGAAAAAATGTTGATGGAAATGAGGCAGCTTTCGCATCAATTTAATAAAGATTCCTTTATTAAAGAAAAGGATTAGATTAAGCCCATATCAAACTACTTTCCCCTGGAAAATATTGCAACAAAGTTGATCATCAAAATCCATTGAAAGCTGAAAAAGATATACACAGCATGACTTACATGAAAGCATAAAGGAATTTCAATTCCATGTATAATTATTCTATACAACTTTAAGGATTAATATGAAATATATATATATATATATGACTTGAAATTCTCTTACCAACTTTATTTTTCTTTTGTCTTTTTATAATGTTATTTTTTTAAAATTACCATTGACTTGGTACCTAATTCAAGAGCACCAAGTTCTTATTCTTTTATTTTTTTAGAAAAAAAAAATCATAGTTTTTCTCCTTATCAAATTGATCAGCATGCATACATCATTTCATGCGAATAGCTGTGGAATTCACTCGTTTTCTTTTTAGCAATAGTCTCTTTTCCATGAATTTATAATTTTCTTTTAATTTTCTAATAAAATAATACCAAATAGTATATAAATATTTACGTTTTATATTAAATATAAAGTATTTATTTTAATTTTAGAAAAGAAAACAATGAAATGTAAACAACAAAAAAGGATTCTACATTTTCAAACCCAAAGTAGGAAGGTTTTGCCTTTATCAATTATCATGTCTATCTTTTCATTTTCTTTTAAATATTATAATTAAAAAAAAAAAATACCCCATCGCCATTGGAACCAAAACTTTATCTCTTTACGCTCTAATTCTCCGTCACTTTTGACAATTTTTTGTACGCAAACCTAACTAGTTTGGGACCCACTATTGGACTTTTTTGTTAATTTTTATCATATCTTCAATATAGAATTATTGATGATGTGGAGTAATGATGTGGACTAAAAGGTAATCAACAGCTTTTTCCACGCCACCTAACTGGTTCTTGGCCTTGGCGGCCACTTACAATTTTTTTATGTTCATATTTTATTTAAATATTTTATTATTTTATATTTATATAAATTTTAATATAATAATAATAATTTATATTTCAGTGCTTTTGGTCTACCGTTTTGTTTTATATTATATAAATTTTAAAATATATTTTATTATATTTTAATATTTTTATCACGTACCCTTCTTTTCCCCCATCGAATTCCTTGCACTTTTCCTTTGTCATTAACCCCTCTCCTTCATATATATATATATATATATATATTACCACTCTGAAGCAACCTTTCGCCCCGAGCTAAAGAAACTCTAGTCTCTTTTGTCCCCGCCCCCGCCCCTCCCTTTCTTTGAATTGTTATGGCTAGCCAAGAAGCTGGACAAGGGATCAAGCTATTCGGGAAAACAATAACGTTGCATGGAAGACAAGTAATAGAAGAACAAAACAAAGCTGAGCATACAGCGGTTTGCAAGAGGCCGGAGAAGATCATACCATGCCCTAGATGCAAGAGCACGGAGACCAAATTTTGTTACTTCAATAACTACAACGTTAACCAGCCTAGACATTTCTGTAAAGGTTGCCAGAGATACTGGACCGCAGGTGGGGCACTTCGGAACGTGCCGGTAGGGGCTGGTCGTCGGAAAGTCAAGCCACCGGGTCGTGACCTTGGTGGGTTCCAAGAGGGTTGCTTGTATGTTGGGTCTAGTCTTGGGGTGCACCAGCTTGGGTTGGAAGAGATGGTGCTAGATGAGTGGCATGTAGCGGCAGCGAATGGCGGTTTCCGGCAAGTTTTCCCGATAAAGCGGAGGCGGACGAGCTGTTCAGGCGGTCAACCTTATTGATCATCAATAATAGTGTTTCTTAATTATATATATTTTCAATTTTTTATTATCTTTTGCTTGCAAAACTTTCAACAAAAGATTTTAAAAAAATGTATGGGATATAGACTAATGTAAATACAGGCTGGTCCTTGATTAATTAGTCTTCTAATATTACTATCAGATATTAATTATATTATGGGTAATTAAAAATGTTTTAAAAAATAATTTTGGATTAAAATAGATGGTGACTTAGGGTTTGGTGTTTTCAGATTGCGTTGCAGAAGAAGAGGGTTAGAATAATGATGAATCAATCAAAATTTAATTAGGTGAAATCTGCAATTGATTCGCTGGTCATGTGGGTATTATATGTCCTGTCGGTAAGCTAAAATCAACGTGCCAATGAGGATTCCATGATCCAATTTTATTAACCAAAATTTGGGATGCCCGGCTAAGTTGATGAAGGGATATAGATGTGGATTCACCATCGGCTAGCATTGTCTTTTACATATATATTTATGTACACACACACACACACACACACACACACACATATATATATATAAATTTTTAATGTTAAGTACGTTCGACCATGATTTTAAATGTTTAATTTTATTAATTTATCAAATAATATATTTTACTTAGTGTAAATAATAAATTAATTGATAATAATTTAACAAATAACTTAACAAGTAATTAAAAAACTTTTGTGACGAATCCTTTATTAAATTTATTGAATTTGTAATATATTGAAATCTTTCCAAA
>JAQSVH010000010.1:13323053-13347849 GCA_029448705.1 Adansonia digitata
GCTCAATTGAAGATAAGATCCTCCATGATGCTCTCCGTGCACCGATCACATTTTTGTACCCGACTGAGAGTAGGTTTCGTTCCTCTACGGTCAGTTCCACATCAAGCTCCGCTAGTTTTTTCACAGCAGCCACCATATCTTTAACACAAACACACACACACACACACACAAAAAATCCGGAGTTTAAAATGCTGAAAGTCATAAAAAGACGAAAACAGCTAAAGTTTAAAGCTTTGTTTGATTAGATCGGACCTTCGAAACGTTCCGCTTGTTCGGAGAGCTTCGCGATGTAAATGAGGTTTTCACGTTCCTTAGAGAAATCCATAGCTGAGTTAAAGATTTTTTTTTTTTTGGTTGAAGGGAAGTCGAAAAAGAATCAAAGGCGTGGAAGAAGGTATTTTTCTTTTTTTTTTTCATTTTCGGGTGGGGGGGTGTTAAAATGGAAAAAAAAAATGAAGGAATGCGGGGACGAGACAGGACAGGCCTGCCTTGATTTGGAATGTCGGTGTCTCACGCGAGATTTGGGGCCCTGATTTCCACACTCCGAGGTCGTTTTATGGAGTTTGGGGGGCAAACAGTTTGGTTCGAGAGTATTGTGTTTTAAGAAATTTTTGTAAGGAAAAGCACATGATGGTGACAGATCAGCATGTAGATTAATTTCAGTTGGCCACTCGTTGCTCGGCTGTACTATATTAAAAAAAATTAATTCTTTCATCATTAACCAGTAGTCGTACAACAAGAATGAACCCCAAAGCTACCATTCAAATTCAATGTTGTAAAATAAATAGTAAAAAATTGTTCCCTTACTAATGTTAGTTGATTCAAATAATTTGATATTTATTTTTTGAAGTAAAATTTTTAATTTATATTTTATAAAAAAATTAATATTAAAAAAAATTTTATCTTATAATAAACGGTTTTAATTCGAACTGAATTAATCAAGATTCAATAAGCTTTTTAATATCGAAATTTTGATAAAAAAAATTGTGCTCCTACAACTCAAATTTTGCCACTTAGTGGTTTTTCACTGATCTAAATTATTTTTATATGTAAAAATTGTAACTTAAAGAATAAGATAAAAGAATTATAAATGTTATAGTAAATATTAATTTTTAAAAATAAATAATTAAATTAAATTATTTAAATTAATTAAAATTTAAATTACTATAATTCGATTATTTGAATTAAATCCACGTTTGCCAGCCTTTATATAGGCGGGTTTTGCCAAGCTTCGTTTCTTTGCATGACCAAAAGAAATTTCCCATCCCATCCCCTGTTTTGGCACAAGGAACCTGATATTTTTTTTTCGGCATGCAGGCCTTACAGTTTCTATTTACGAGATGCGCAAAAGAATAAGTGAACCCTGACAATATCAGTAAATACAAAGTTAGATCAATCATACAGTGGAACAAAAGAAAAAAGAATATAGTATATTGTTGTTACAAATGCATACAATGCAAGGTAGACAAGGAGAAATCCATTTTCGATCCTAAAAAGATGGATTTGTAACGCTAGCTGTTACTAGGATCGATGTATTCCCCAATTTTAGACATTAAAAACGTTAATGGCCGGTTTGATGTGAAAAATACTGTCCTGGTGGCTAACACAATGCAATTAACCTCGATTTTTCCCTTTATTTTTTGTCCTAAGTGTGCATGCACTGAGTATAAATAATCTCCTTCATGTTTAAGGTCACAAGTGGTAGTACTTGCAATAAGGATTTGAGAGAGAAAAAAAAATTAACAATTCCATTTATAATGGCAGAGAAGGAAGGAGGATTCGTAAAGAAAGGCCATGATGAGGGACTGAAAATGGCGATTGACATTCTCGAAGAGTATGGTCTTCCATCCGGACTTCTCCCTCTTGCAGATGTGATTGAAGTTGGTTTCGTAAGGAACACGGGTTACATGTGGATTGTGCAAAAGAAGAAGGTCGAACACAACTTCAAGCTGATCAGCAAACTGGTCAGCTACGACACTGAAATCACTGGTTTTTTCGACAAGAAGCGCATCAAGAAGCTCAAGGGCGTGAAGGCTAGGGAGCTCATGTTGTGGCCTCCAGTGAATGAGATTGTCGTTGATGACCAACCCACGGGGAAAATCCACTTCAAGAGCCTCGCTGGTGTCACCAAGACTTTTCCCATCGAGGCATTCGCTGCTGGCCAGTAAAAATACACTTTCTCCAAGTCGTGTCTTGTTCTTCGGGAACCAGCCACCCCATTTCCAGTAATTTGCTTCTTTATGTTCTACTTCTATGCATTTCTCATGTCAGTATTTCAACAAAGAAAAATAAAACCAAGTGAAATTATTATTCACTGGTTACTGCAAATCCAATTTCAATTTTCAACAAAAACGGTGATGAAAATCCCTTTTACTTGTATTCTCTGATTATCAGAAAGTTAATTGCCATGAACAAACCATCAATTGCAACAGCCAAGCATTTTTACAAAGGGCCACTGAAAATCTTAATAATCATCTATCTACAGATGTTAGATCTCCTTTCATAGACTACGCCCATTAATCGACTTTGCCAGATTACTACCAGAACTTCTTACTTCCTATCAAAGAACAGTAAAGCTGGTCTGTTCACAAATAGCACTCATCTAATCTGTTTTCTATGCAACTGAAAAGCAGGACTAATTCCACTAGATGGAATGATTTCAATGTTTCCATTCAATAGATAACGTAGAAAAGTTGGCTATATTTCTTTTAACAAAATGAAAAATGAAAAAAAGGGTCTGCAAGAATGGGCTGCTTTGCGTTTGCGCATGCCATCAGTGCCAAGGATCTCTCTCCCCTTTCTTTTAAGCAATCTTTACATGTCTAGCGAACCCTCTCCCCTTCCCAAAATCAATTGTGACCGGTTCTTATTCGACATGAATGCAGCTTAGCTATAATAGTAGAAAGATGTGAAGGGAACGACAGAATTAATGAGTGAAGTCTCTTTTTTTTTTATTTTTGGTCTGATTTCAAGGCAATAGGTAACAAGTAAAGAAGAATAATATGGGAACTATACATAGATAGCCTTGTTTCCATCTAGTTTCATATAAATAAGCTTAATAAGATCACAAGTTTTTCTGAGGATGGCTAATTCGTCCACAAGAATACTGGAAGGACGGCCATTGTGCTGCATGAAGCAACAGCATGATGTATAATTCAAGCAGTTGGGTAAGAGGCTTCCATTGCGATACCGCAAAGTCCTTCCTCAGCATCAATATCTCTCTGCATTCTAATGTATCCATCCTCACCCCAGCTAGTGCCCCACGAATTTTTCACCAACCAATACTTGGTCCCGTCATCGGTTTTTCCATAGCCAACTGCTGTAACCCCATGGTCTAGGAAGGTGCTGCATTGGCCGGTGAAGACACCACTTTTGTAGTGCTGGAAGTCAGCACCGCCTGCATCAATGGCAACTGAAACTGGTTGGTTAGCCACAGCTTTCAACAGTGCTGACTCACTATTTGAAGGAACGTCTTCATAACCAGTGATCTCGGCTGCGTGGTTGGCTGCTTCTTTCTTGTTGCAGCTTCCATCAACTCCTTGGTAGGGGTAATTGGATTCAGTTGTAAGTCCTTCGTTTGAAATGATAAATTCAAAAGCATTATCCATGAGACCGCCATTGCAACCTTCATCTTCCCCATTGACATCACAATCAACTAACTCTTGCTCTGATAGTGAGATCAGTTTACCAGTTTTGAGTTTGGTAATCCCTTCCATGGCCGCCACAGCTGAGAATGCCCAGCAACATCCTACATCATTCAAAAAGAATCAATTAGCATTATGGAATCAGAATTATATTAATTTATCTATGAATTCAGTCACTCACCACATTGGCCTTGGTCCTTGATGTTGGTAACAGCTCCTTTAGATCTCCAGTCCATGCTAGATGGAACTGCAGTAACATTTTCATACCCGAAAGAAGATGTTTTTGAAGATGCAACAATGTTGGAAGGTCGCATTTTATAACCATTTCTCATGGCTTTAAACTCTTCATTGGTCAAGTCTGTAAATTCATTAACACCGAGCTTGTACTTTTTGCTGGTATCAGCATTGTGGGATTCGATATACTCCACATTTTCCTTGAATATCTGGAACCGTTTATCCTTCTCGGATGCATCCTGATAGACTCGGCCATAGCTAGCCAGCCATTGTTCAAACCTGTCAGACATGGATACCTCAGGAACGGAACGGGACGAGGCCTGTAAAGCCCATAATCCTAGAACAAAGAGTAAGGCCAAGCATTGAATAGTAGAAGCCATTGTTAGAAAACAGAGTTAAACTTCAAGAAATCTTAGAAATGTTACGGTGAAGGAATTTGAGACATACCAATCCTAAGATGGGTTGCGGTTTATATAGAGAGAGTTTCCCAAGCCACGCTTCTTCCGGATTTGTAACAAGACAACAAATTCCCACTATTCAACCTGCCCTGGAAACCATTCTGACAAGGACTTGATGGTTTGATTATCTTTATTTTTATAAGATTTTGTTTCGTATCTGATTAAAGTGAAATTGTTTGATTTATAAGACTTCTGGCAATAAGCTGAATGATAGATTCCAAACATCTTCATATTGCATGGGTATATGTATAAGCGAGAAGTGTCGATGTATTTGTTTAATTAAGATCATGATTCAACGGTAGTTCTTGTTTTGATGGAATTATGAATTGATTCTACAGAGATGGTTAATATGACAAAACAAGGGTCCAACAAGTTTAATGGTTATCTGATTCCTGCATCAAAAATCACGTTAATTGTCATTTAACATTTTAATAATAAACAGAAGAACTGATGGAGCAAGTTAGCGTGCTAAGGCTGGCTGATTGGTTATTACATGAAATTTCCGACCTTACAAAGTTACAACCCTCCCGGCGAAAATTAGTCTAAATCATACTACCGTTTTTTGCCTGCTACGCCAAGGACAAAATATTTGTCCTGGTTTCTCTACTATGTAGCCGACTAGTAATTTAGGTCATAAAACAAACTTAAATGTGTCACGATGGATACATTATGGATTGGGATTCTCATATAAGAACATTGGGTTGGGTCTCAAGAATAAGATCCAAGCGTTTCGAGCATAAAAAGTATCATGATAAATTATTTCCTTCAATATTTTAAAAAATATTATATTATAAAAGTAAAACTTGTTTAAAAAATGAGATTGATTTTGAATAAAGAATTTTAAGTATGAGTTTAACTTAGCTTAAATTATTTTTTATTATGATATTTACATTTTATAACAATAGTTATAATTTTATTTTACTAGTTGTTGATTTGTTGAAGAACTTTTATAATATACGTCATATCATATACTTTTCAAGACAAATCAAAGTTATATCAAATTATTAAAGATTAAATTAAAAAAATATTTTTAAAAATTAAAAAATATATAACATAGGGTATCTCAATGAGTTTGAACTATTCATTTATAAATATGGTTAAATTTGAAAAAGCAACTCAT
This sequence comes from Adansonia digitata, assembly GCA_029448705.1. Lineage (NCBI taxonomy): Eukaryota > Viridiplantae > Streptophyta > Magnoliopsida > Malvales > Malvaceae > Adansonia > Adansonia digitata. Next base: position 13,328,510 of record JAQSVH010000010.1, read on the forward strand.
ATTTCGGATTAAATCGAGCTTGGACTAACTTATAAAATGTTAATACTTTGCTTAAGCTTGATTCAAATCCGATTCGACCCATAAACAAATATAATTGTGATGCTTGTAATTTATATTTAGCCCTAAGACAAAGTACCTAAATATGTTTTAAATTTATAAAATTTCATAATATTACCAAAATTTTGAAGTGTATTAATTAAGTGATTGATAACGTTGGGGTTGGAAAATTAAGAAGCAAAAGACGTGCTTGATTGTTCTGCCTGCCCCATGCAATTTTGAAGGAAAACCCTCTACAATGCAGTTTTACGTATCTATATAAATTTAATTTTTGTTATCATTGGCCAAAAAAATAATAATAATATTTTTTCTTGAGAAATATTCTAATTTATTGGCAATGGATTTGATCTTCTCAACAAAAGAAAGAACCAAAGACGTAAACTATGGCAGTGTCTTTCGCATGCTGAATGGCTACTTCGAATTCTTGAAAACACCAAGAAAAGGGAAAATTGCCACTATAATATTCTGGCTCTGAAGCTTGGTTTAAGTTGCCCTTTGGTATGGCATTTGCTAAAAAAGGACTACTGAGGATCAGCAATTTGCTGATTTGGCTTTTGTTTAATTAAACAATAGAATTATTAATTCTTTGTTTTCATTTGTCGCCTTTTAGTTGACTTTTGCACGTACACGTATGGTTGGCAATGTAGATATTACACTTTTTTTTCCCTTCTGAAACTTGAAGACTTTTTCTCGACACGTCTTATGGAAGTGTCTTGCCTTAATGACAAATTTCATAACATTAGCTTCAAATAATAGAATAATATAAGACAATCAGCTAAAGCAGAAGACAAGAAAAAGCTATTGTCATTGGTATTTGTTTTTAGTAAAATTTTAACCGTGATTTGTTATCATGTGATCATTGGATGTAAAATACTTCATAGGTTTATAGTTGTTCAGTAGCTTCAAATATAGCAGACATCTAATTTATACTTATCAAATTCACGAACATCCAACGATTAAGTGAGTAAACAACTGGTCAAAGGTGAAGTAAAAAAGACTGGAATTCTTTGTTATTCTCCTACTTATTCTATCCTCTCAATTATTAGGGCACATCCCGAATTTTTTAACATCTTTCATCTTTGCAAACTCCTCAAAGTTTTCTCTGAAAATCACCAAGACCCCATCAGCTTCATCAATGAAGTACATCAACATGATCAATGTACACCAGAGACATATCAGAAACTACAATCCACAGCCACAACTTTTTCACTTTTTTAAGAGGCAAGTGGACTGATGGTGGGTTAAGAGTTTTTTTTTTTTTTTTGCCTTTTAATTTTACATACAAGTTGTCTTCTGTCACCCACCCACTATGGATTTTTGGCCGGATTGATGTTTGAACAACTTGGCGATATATATATATATATATATTGGTTTTAACAATTTTTTCTTTTCCTGAAAATATAAATTGTTAGCAATTGACCTTTTATTTCCCTTTCTTTTTTTCATAAGAAGAAAAGAACAGTTTTTTCTAGCCACTAGATTTCAAGTTTCGTGTACATTACCATCAGCTGCATGATATAAGAAACTTAAATAAATGAAGCATCTGCTTTGAAAGTGATAAGTGATAATTAACTACATTTATCTCAATGCCAGAGAGGTTTCTCCGAATTGAAAGTGATAAGTGATAATTAACTATAGTTATCTCAATGGTGGAGAGAGCTTTGTCATGCATATAGTGTTTGATCTCAAACTTCATCCTTTTTTTAATATCGTCGTTCAAAAATTTATTCAGTATTTTATTGAATGATTGATATATAATTAAATTTTTTTTTTTAATTTTACAATCGGGTTTGAACTTTTTCCGAAATCGAAAAGAAAGTAATGTTATATTTGAAGTATAAATTTTAAAAAATAAATTTATATTTAATTTATTATATAAATATTAATAAATTATGAATAAATTAATTAAAATTTTATAATGTATTTGAAAGATATAAAATGAACATAATAAATTAAATCTAAATCCGCTACCAAACCCCTCCCCCCAAAAAAAAATGCTACTGTATTGTTTTCAAATTTAACATTTTAAAAGCATCACATCAACTAGGAAGTTGTTTGATTCATCATTCTTCACTACTTATCATGAAGATTATGATCACTTCCACATACATTAACCTATACCATCACATCAACTAGAAAGTTGTTTGATTCATTTTTGCACTGCTTATCATAAAGATTACGATCAATTAATTCCTACATGCATTAACCCATGCCATCAAAGCAAAAAAAATATGGAGGCATAAGTCAAAGCCGTCGGTGAAGATTAGGTTATCAACAGACAGAGTTTAAGACTATAATTCATAAATATTTTCTTCAAAATGAATTGAATCTAGACAAAATTAACCCAATAATTATAAAATCAAATCCTAGTTTAATTTTTATATGAAAGTTGGTGCCAATAAGGAAATTTGTGGCCACTTCAAGAGTTAGATTATTACAAGGCAAGACCTCCATAGCCTCTAAAAAGAAAGTCTTCCAATAAACAATTGGGAAACTGTGGAAGCAAATTAAGTTTTGTTTTGTTTCGTTCTTGTTATTTTAATTTAATTAATAATAATTTTGATGGAATCTTGATGTCAATGGAGGAAGTTGTGGGGAGGAAGTAAGGGAGATGTGGTAACCTCTTCATCAGCCTCCAATATTTATTTGTTGGTTTTTTGGCTTATCCTCGAGAAGACATTTCCAAGTTGATGTTATCAAATATTATCATGTCATGCCTTACAATATTACAATTAGACTTGTTAAAGCCTATTCGATTCAAAAAAATCAATCTGTCGTTAGGCGTGAAATAAAATTTTTATAAATTTAAATCGATTTGATTCAAATTATTATTTAATAAAAAATAATATTTTTTATTTAAATTTAATTATAAAAAATATAAATATTAATAAAATGATATTTTAATAATACAATAAACAGTGAAACAAATTTGTAGATCAATCTAAACTTTAAAAAATTTTAAAAATTTTTCAAATTATGACCTGACTCGACCATGAACAAGTACGGAGCTTTATTTATTTATTTTTTTTATCTCAAGTTATTTTCTATCTTTAGCCTACCATTTCTGATAATGAATATCAAAGGAAAAAAAATGGTTGTAGCCAAACTCTATTAAGAGTGGCTCGTAATTGGATGAATAATTCTACAAGTTCATATTCATATAACATTAAATTAGTTATGAACTCTAGTTTAAATTATATCTTTTATACGTATACAAATATACAGCGATTATTTTATAGAAATTTGCATCAAACGAGCTTACTTTGCACACCAAATTAAACTTCATCAAATCTTAATCTTGCCTAATAATTTTTTTTTTCACACTAGCTGATATGAATCACTTTTCCAAAAATTTCACAATTATTGCAATAAAGTCACTCAAATTTCAAATTAAAATGATCTAATTATATTACTATAAGGATACAAATTTTATATAAAAGCCAGATATTACCTAACAAATAAAATAGATTAAAAACTTAAAAAATATTTCACTATAGTTTTTATGTGGTTAAGATTAAAGGTGTGATTATACAATAAATTTGGATTTTTTTAGGCCATTAAGATACCTTGAATATGACATCCTATTTATGTACCTCAGTTAGATACTGAAATCTCATAAGTCCTCTACTTTCACTACTCAGAGAAACAGATTTGATCTTCTTGTTCTTCCCTCCCTCTGTTATTTGAAACCCAATTCTCCGCTACTTGGATTTGGAACCACAGTTTGCTTTGAATTGCTTGTCCAGTTCCTTTTGAATATTCATCGGAATCCCAAAAATCCCATCAAAAAAAATTGTTTTTGTTTTTCGTTTTGTTTTTTTCACGTTCAAACGTCTCAAAACTCTCAAAAAGAATCACACATATCTCGAAGAAATGCAAGAATTCAAGACCATCAAGAAGAAAATGTGGATGTTTTCTTATTAATCTTTCATCTGTTTAAAACTATCTCCCTAGAATTGTCCTCTTGCGTAATGGAAGCTATCATCACACTGATCATCAACAACAACAAGAAAGTCGTTAACCATCAGAACTTCCCTCTCCAAAAGCTCTCCTTCTGGTTCGCTCCCACCACACGACCACCCGGTCTACTTTCTTTCACTTCTGGCTCGTAAACTATAGATATAACCAACAAAAGAAAAATTGAACAACTTTTTTTTTTATGGCTGCTTACTCTTTCAACAATAACGTCTCATCTGGGAGTTGTTATTCTGGTTTTCTTGATCCGTTTTTGCATGATTTGGGTCCATGCAATGGAATTTCCCGTGGTGGGTCTTTGTCAGCGCCGGCGTCACAGTCACAGTCACAGTCCTTGATTTTGGATAGTGAGAAAGGAGAACTGGTACAAACGCCGCTGAAGGTTGGGAAGAAAAGCGCGCCAGAAGAGAAAGTTATAGCGGCTTTGAAGAGTCATAGCGAGGCAGAAAGGAGAAGACGAGAGAGGATCAATGCTCATCTTGATACGCTCCGCACGCTCTTGCCCTGCAGAGAAAAGGTAATAAGCTAGTATTAGTATAATTTATCTTACAACCTGGTTTATATAATTCACTTCATCTAAATTTTTGAGGAAGTTCTTCGCAATTGATAACTGGGAATTTTCATCGGGAGAGGGATCTGGATTAGTTTGCTTAAATTATGTGCCTGATAGGATTCTTTGGATTAAACAAGTGCTGGCTCCCGTATTGATTATTAAGTTTCCTGAAACTTCTTTTTTAACAGTTCATGTAGGTAATTAATAAGTTGTATGAATTAGATCATATGCCGCAACCCTTTCTTTTAACTGCTTATGGTCAAGGTAGAGTATTTTTGATTGCTTAGAAAGGTTATGGAAAGAAAAGGACTCAAAGCTTTAGGTGTTTAAGAGCAATGGAGATTGAAGATTAGAAAACAGTAAACTTAGCGTAAGATAAGAATTTTGGCTTGATTGTTGCCGAGGCATAGACTAATGGTTCTTGTTCCTCAATTTTTAGAATCTCGTTTAACATTTTGGGAGCCTGAGGTTGCTCATTACGAGTTTGATGATGAGTCAGGCCCCTGATGAACGGTGAAACATTTATTATCTTGTGGGAGAAACTTCAATAAGAGGTTCTTACAAAATTATGAGACGCTTTATTTAATATGTATCGTATAATTAGCTTCCTCCATTGGTATTGTGCATTTATCTGTTATTCTCTGTAAGAAATGAAGTTGGGAGGTCATGTGCTGCATTATTTTTGCACTTGGAAGGTTAATTCTAAATTTCAGAAATGCTAGGGTCAACTAAGGGGATGCATCAGTTTTTTTTTTTAATTTAATCGATATTTTAGAATTTGACTATTATGAGATTAAGGTTTGTTAATGGTTGAAAAACATCTTTATGATCCCAATTTCAGACCTTCCATTGATGATTGGTATTTACTGGTACATTGGAATACATGAGTTCTAAATGACTTTGATTCTGGGTGCTCAGAGTTCTAAATGACTTTGATTATTTAATTTCAAAACAAAACCAATCATGCAAGCTTGTCTACAGGAGTGATCTGCACTGTTATTTAAAAATAATCTATAGAAACAAATGAGGACAGTCTATGTCTGTTGGATTTGCTCAATATTAACCAAACTCGAGGTAAGTTACAATACAGAGACTGGCTATCATCGGATCAAACTCTTGTCGTCGCCCTTGTTCAATTTTCATTCTGGGAAACTTTTCTAATTAACGGTTAGCAACTCTTTCTTGCTACCTTCAACTGCTCTTCGTGCTAGTTAATAACTAACATTCTCATTATATAATCTGTTGACATAACTAATAATTTGGTTCTAATTAATACTTTGCTTCAGTGGATGGGAATATATTTGGAACCCGCTCTCTGATTGATTAGTTTTTCGATTGGCAATATAATCTGTCTTGTGCCTTGATTGTGACCCTGCTGTTCAATTGCTAAATGTAGATGGATAAAGCCACATTACTTGGTGAAGTTATCAAACAAGTGAAAGAACTGAAGAAGAACGCCACTGAAGCCAGCAAAGGCTTTCTTGTACCAATGGATGATGACGAGGTGAGAGTGGAAGCATTTGATCATGATGAAACCGATAGGATGTATTCCTTCAAGGCATCGATCTGTTGTGATTATAGGCCTGAACTTCTGACTGACCTACGACAAGCTCTAGATGCCCTTCCTATCAAGATGCTAAAAGCCGAAATATCGACCTTGGGAACTCGGGTGAAGAATGATTTCGTTTTCACCGGCTGCAGAACCGCACATGCCGATGATGATGATGATGATGTCGAGGCACGGCAATATCTTGCACGTTCCATTCATCAGGCCCTGAACTCTGTCCTGGAGAAGGCTTCTACCTCGCTTGAATACTCGCCATGTTCGACATTCCCGAAGAAGAGGCGAAGGATCTCTTACTTCGATTCCTCAAGCTCTTCTTCTTAGAAAAAGATTACCCTTTGTGTCAATCCACGCTGCGATGTCTCGTTCATTACTTATACGTGCTTGTTTGTACGTGTAGATATTGGTTTGAAACATGCGTAAAACAACAAATAAATATATTTATGTTGTATTTAAATTATTTTCGTATCATAATCATCTTTAAAACGTTATATATTTATATAAATTTTGAAACATTATAAAATTTGTGTCCGGTTATTTTATGATTTATTTTTTTATATTGTATTCATATTATATAATTTTATCATATTTAAAATTATCAAATCTAATTTATAATATTAAAAATTAAAAAAAATACTATAAATAAATCATATATATATATATAGGTATAAATTTATCGCTTTTTCTACAATCAAAACTGCTCCCCTAATTAATTAATTTGATTATTTAATAAGTGTTTCTTTGAAAAAAATTCATTTAAAAACTATTTACTTATCCAAAAAAAATTGACCACTTTAATAAATTTATTTGTTTTTTTTTTTTTTACTGGCTTTGTCAAATGCAAGTAATTCTTAAAAATACAAAAAGCAATCCCACGTGGCGGTTGGTTAGGAGTTGAGTAGACTAGGCCGTGATGTCTTCTTCGAGTTTTCTCAAAGCTGTTCTCTTACGATTCCGAAAACAATATATAGAAGCAGAAATCAAAAGAAGAGGGGAAAAAAAATGTAAAAAAAAGAGAAATCGTTAGGAAGAAAACAAGAGAGAGAGAGAGAGAGAGAGAGCTTGCAATTTGAAATAGCGTGCAAATAAAGTGGAAAATTGGAGATAGAAATGGGGAGAAAGGATGGCAAAAGGGGGGGTGGATTCATACTTCAATTCGCACCGTTTCAGAGTTCAATAGACGAAGGATTTTGTCATCGATTATCTTCTTCGAAGCTCAACAAGTTTGGCATCGACGATTCTCCTATTCCTATCTCCGGTAACACCCCCTCTCCGATCCCCATTCTGTTTTTCTTAAAAGTAAATCACTCTTAATTTGCTCAAAAATCTGATTTATTAGTCGGAAATTTCGTTTTTATATATTCAATATAAATATTCTCTTAGAAAAGTAATGATTTCTAGCTTTTTTTTAATTAATTGCAATTAATTTTTTATTCGACAAGGTTTTATCCAAGTTTTTTTTTTTCTTTTTTAAACTGACCAAGTTTCTGTTGTTAAGGTGGCAACTGATGAGCTTTTCTTATCTTTTGAAAATTTTCAATGCTACAACTTTTTAATCTGGATATTTGGAGTACAAATTTGGCGTTTTTACGATCCAAATAAATTGCTTTTTTTTGTTGGGGGGGGGGGCAGCTTTCTATGCACCGTGTTGGTATCTTCAAGTATCGAATCATTTAACTCTTCTAGCTGAATCCCTCCCGTCTGATTCGAATTGGAAATCAACAAGTCCAGCTACTAGTCGGGGCAATCGAAACAAATGCCTTTTCCGGCCATTCTTTACAACACGAATCAAGGCAGAAGCAAAGAGGGTAAAACAGTTTGAACCATTTACTATAGTCTGTGTTGTGCAATTGGCTTAATGCTATAAATCTTATTTCAGAAGTTAATGTTTTGTGTCAGTCACTATTAGATTTGGGATGATATTCATAGAGGAAAAGCTGTGGAGGATTGTTGGGTATTATCAAGGTTCCTTCTTATCTCATTTGCAGACCTCAAAAAGTGGAGCTTTCATTATTGGTATGCTTTCCTTGACCTCGGACTTGATCCTTCTGCTTCCTTGGTTGATCTGCGGCCAGCTTCCCAATGGTTCTCCTTGGAAGAGGTGCTCAGAATGTGATTAGCGCTGGATTATTGTATCTTTTTCATTGCTTAAAGCTTTCTGTTTGTTAATGTTTTACTTGCAGGCAGAATCTGTATCAGCACCATGTAATGAATGGCGGAACACAAGTGAAACAGCTGGTACAGTTTGCGCTGCAAGTTCCACATCCTCTTTATCTTACTGCCTTCAAATTCAAATGTGATGGTTTCCCTTTTCTATGTCCATATGTTTACGTTCTTCACAGCCTGAATTTATGAGTCTTCTGCAGATGTGCCATTCTTTTTGGTTAGTGTTGATTCTGATTCACTTTCTCATTGTTGGTGAAGCCTTGATTACAGTTCCACAAGGTAGAGCGGCAAAATTTGGTTGACACTTTTTTGTGGATCATATTATATACGTTCCAATTGTCTGAATTTGTTTTATGCTAGCTTTTCTGACCTACAGTATCTTTTTAGGATGGAAGGAAAATCAAGCTGTGCCCGATGCTGTTGGATGGGAACTTAATAATAAGGGGAGAAAAGTAACAAGGTGTATTAACCTTGCTAAATCCATGGATCCTACTAGGTAACTTTTTCTGCATTGCACTATATTAGCCATCAGTATTGTTTAATTATTTTAACCAAAGCATTTGAGATTTTTTTTTCCTATCCATAGGTTAGCCACATCGGCTGCCAACTTAAACTTGAAACTAATGAGATGGCATGCTTTGCCATCTCTTAACTTAGACATCTTGTTTTCTATAAAGTGCCTTCTCTTTGGAGCGGGTAACCTTGGGTTTCAGGTTGCTTGAATGCTTATGGTATGTATTCCGAAATCAATAACAACGATTTTGGATCATAATTCATATCTCTTAAGACTAAAGACTGTTATGTGTTGCAGGTTTGGAGTGTCCGCAAAATCACAATACTTGACAATGGCCAGGTGGCCATGTCTAACCCATTGAGGCAGTCGCTGTATACATTGGATGACTGCCTCAATGGTGGTGATTTTAAAGCCACAGCAGCAGTGAGAAGCCTACAACGAATATTTCCTGCATTGGTAATTTATGTTATTCGAGGCCTATAAGTATAACGCAAAGCTCAACACAGCAGAAAAATCTTTCCATCTCCTCTTACCATGTATCTTATGGTACCTCTTTTAGGAAGCAGAAGGTGTTGTTATGGCCATTCCTATGCCTCGGCGGCATCCAGTGTCCTGCCAAGAAGAGAACAGTGTGCTTGAAGATTGCCAACAACTCAATGATTTGATTGATTATCATGATGTAATTTTCTTGTTGACTGATACTAGGGAGAGTTGATGGCTTCCTACACTTCTCTGTGCCAATACTAATAAGGTTCTTCTCCTTAATTCACGTATCAATTGCTTAGATATTTGGCATTATGTTCTGTTATCATCGATTAGGATTCCCAAAGATTTTTGCTGGACTTGAGTCATTTAATGGTGGTGCTTATCTGTTCTCACCATACTAGGGAGAGTTGATGGCTTCCTACACTTCTCTGTGCCAATACTAATAAGGTTCTTCTCCTTAATTCACGTATCAATTGCTTAGATATTTGGCATTATGTTCTGTTATCATCGATTAGGATTCCCAAAGATTTTTGCTGGACTTGAGTCATTTAATGGTGGTGCTTATCTGTTCTCACCATGCAGATAACCACTACTTCTGCTCTAGAGCTTGAGAGCTTCTTGATTATGCGCCATGGATCAGGTCCTTTTAACTCCACTCCTGACTTGAAAGCTGAGACGGCAAATTCTTTATCTGCTAGAATGGACAACCTTGCCATAACAAATACAGATGGAGGGCATAGACTGGGTTGTTGCTTCTGTAATGATGTGGTTGCCCCAACAGATGTAATTTACTGGAGTTCCTAGAATGTGATAATTGGTATTATAGCTGTTTTACGTAGTCACAGCTAAACTGTTATCTTTAGTGGTTTGTGTAGTCAATTTCAAACCACACATTGGACCAGCACTGCACTTTTACACGTCCAGGGCTTGCGCGTATTGCTTCTGCACTTGCAATTGAGCTGTTAGTGGGCATATTGCATCACCCTCAAGGGTACATCCTTGGAAACTATTTGAAAAAGTCTTTATAATTGTAGTTTCTTCAGAGATTTAACAAGCTTTGAGTTCAAATCATCACGAACTAAACAAGAGTGCAGATTGGTTCATTGACCAAGCCATTGTATATGCAGGATATTTGCTAAAGCTGAAATTGCCAAACAATAATGGTGGAAACTCTGAGCTTCCTTTGGGTATTTTACCCCATCAGATACGAGGTTCCTTGCCCCACTTTCAACCGATGACCCTTGTGGGCAATTCCTCTAACAGTTGCACAGCATGTTGCAGTTCTGTAAGTTCACTGCTTCTGTTAGCAATACTGCTTTATGTGAGCTCACATGGGCTTCTTTTATTCAACATTCAGAAATTGATAATTAGATCTTGTGTAACTTCAGAGCCCCTTAGCACAAGAGTTTCTTGCTTAGTAGGAATGATAAAAGCATGCATAGTACTGGCGTACCATTGGAAACAGAACATACTCAATGGGACCATATATATTTGTCATTGAAGAAGCGTTGGAAAGAAAAATCAAAATTTATTTTTATGAACGGGATTAAATTTTCAGCATGCTTGCTTAAATTGCTTGAGATTCCTAATCATTCTTTACTGCTGTTTTACGTTCTTATCATTATGAATGATTAAAATCCTTTCAGATTGTACCGGAATACCGCAAGAGAGGATGCAATCCATACTCCAAGCAATAAACTATCCTACCTATCCGGAGGATCTTACTGGACTAACAGAGTTGATAAAATCAGCAAACTCTTTTGAACTGGACTGGGATGATGATGAACTGGACTGGTATGCTGTTGATGAATGTGTTGAACTATGAAAACTCGATTATATGTTTCAGTTTTCACAGTACTCTATTCTTTTGCAATGTTACCTTGTTAATTGTATAAAAGCAACACATTCAAGAATCTAAGTGTAATGGAGCAAATAATTTGGCGGTGCAGGACGAGGTAAGAAGATTTATGTTTAAGTAAATCTGCAACCACCAAAGCACCAGTGGTCTAGTGGTAGAATAGTACCCTGCCACGGTACAGACCCGGGTTCGATTCCCGGCTGGTGCAATTTTTTTCTTTAATTTTATTCATCATTTTGATATCTTTATATCCAGAGCCATAGATTTCTAAACTTTCAAAACTCTTAATTCAGATTTCACAAGCAAAAGCTTTGAGTTTTGCGTTGATCGAGTGAGAGTATCAAATCTCAATAGATTAGCAAGTGTTTTCGTTTTTAATGTTAGAAAATGTCTGCTGGACACTTTTCTCTTAGTGGCTTCCGTTTCTGAGCCTGCGATTCCACGGTGAAGAATTCTCGGACCCACGGACAACAGAATAGTACTGTATTTTTTTATAAAAAAAAAGTGCGAAGTATTTCCTCACCATTAAAATCATTCTCAAGTAATTAAAAGCAGGTTGATATTCTAATTAAAAATATCCTTGAGTTAAGTTGAATAGATGTCTAAAACTCGACTTGGACAGATCAGAAATATAACCCGACTTATAGCTCTATTCTAGTAATACTACTCTTTTTGCACTTAAAAGAAGAATAAATTGGTAAAATGTCTGACCTAATTCAGCTAATTTAAAACATTAAGAGCCATGTTTTTTCTTCGGCCTCGGAAAGTGAAATTGCCAGCTAGGTTGGACTTTTTCTTATGTCGATAAACAAGATGCTAGGACGGACCACAATTTCATTGCCGTGTTTGGCTTAAATTGCATTCAGGACCTACAAAAAGGATTAGCGGTCTATGCTGCAAAAACAGAATGAAACTCCGTAGCAAGCAAATTATGACCAACTTAATATTAGACAAAATCTGGCTTAAAATTGTCGTTGAGGTGTTTTAGAATTAGTAGGGAAAAGCTTCAAGATGGCTTGAAGATGTTAAAGCTTAGCTCACTCATGATTGATTATTTTAAAAGAAAAAACCTACTTACTCATGATTGAGTAAATAAAATAAATGAAGATGTTATTAAAGATTATATATTTGGATTAATATTAGTGAAAATTATTAATATATTACTGATAGATCAAAGCTAGAAGATTGAAAAATACTTTTTCTATATATATTTAACAAAAAATTAAAAAAATAATATAATAAAAATGTATGATATTTTTTTTTCAATTACATTGGGTTAAATTTAAAAGCTCCTCCAATAATGATGTCAAAGAATGATTTAATTTATAAAAAAATGAAAATGGGAAAAAAAAAAAAAAGGAAGAAGAAAAGAAGAACCCGGTTCAAAGTTCAAATCGTAAAACCTTGTACATGGTTGTTAAGGTAACCTAGGCGGAATCAATCACTTCGCTTCTGTAACAAACTTTTAACACTTTTATTTTAAGTTGGTAACTTCAGTAAAAATCTTTGTCATGTTAGGAAAGAATCTCGGCCAATCATCCCCCCCACCCCAACAAAAGAAAAGGAATAAAAAAAAAAAAAAACCAAACATAATAAAACAAGTAGTACTGTTTTTCCACGTTTGTCCTTTCCTTTTTTAGGATTTGGTTCACTGCTTCACTTTCATTATAATTTAATTTTTAGAATATAGCTTTCAGTATTAGCGGTATTTCCATTTTTTTTGAGAAATTTTACCCATATTTCCTTGCTGTACTTTCCTTCCCGGGGTTGCAGTTTGGACTAACTGATCAAGGGTTTAATTCAATATCTTCTTCTCTTCCATTTTTTTTTCATGTTTTTCAATGCTTAAGAAAAACCTTTGAGTGTGTTAAAAAAAATTTTCTACTTTATTTTTTTCCCTTCTTTTGTAGTTTGGTTAAAGTTTTCTTTCTTGTTCATATCAAGTTTTTGCCCAGCCTGCAGTAACAGGTCTCAAAGTCTGTTGAATTGATCATCTAAATTTTGGGTTTTATCCTCTAATAACGTAACAGTTTACTAATAATTATGTTTTTCTGCTTGTTGATCATCTGGGTGTTTTTCTTTTTCCTGTATTAAAATTGTCTGCTACTGCATGCTGATCATATGAGTAGTTCTTGTTTTTTGAATTACTTTGGCTGAAGTTTGTGTTTGGTTTATTATTTTTTTTTTTCCTGTTTGGATTGTGAAGAGGAAGACTTGTTGCACGTGGACTTGGATAATCACAGGTTTTCTGTTTATTGCTTTGTCATTACTTCTGGGGTTTAATTTGGGAGTTGGGATGGTCAAATTGACATTAGTACTTTAAAAACTTCTAACAAATTCTGTCTGCATTCCAAACTTATATAAAATTTTGATCAGTCGGGTTCAGTTTTCAATCTTGAGTTGTTAGAATTTTGTAAAAAGCAGCTGATTTTGTCAGTTAAAATGCAATTGTGTCATTATTCCTTACTCTTTTATCTTAATGACTGTTTTCTTATATCAACTTCAATAATTTCAAAACTCTATTATCATTTAGTCTGATTCAGTTCTAGAGCTTGCAACTCGAAGCAAAGATTTCCGGATGCTGTTTTCAACTGCTAGACCACAAGTTTGTAGACTTGTTTACATGTTCTTTTAACTAGTTGGTCCCCAACTCCTAATTTGTTTGTGGATCTCACTCTGTTTTTTGCTGAAGTATACTCTCCGTCCTCTATTTGAACTATGAACATTATCATTGCTGGAAATATGAAGTTGTACTATCTGTGGATGGGGAATAAAGTTTTGACTAGTTGATAGAACATTCCTTGTTTCTACTTTGATGTAGAGTTTCACTAATATGGTTCTTGAATTACGCAGTTCATGTTACGCCTGAGTGGGATCTGAAAGTTGAATTAAAAACATCCTTGTTTCGGTTCAAATGGAAAGCAAATCTAAAGGCATAGCCTGGATTGGCAACATCTATCAGAAGTTTGAAGATATGTTTATGGAGGTGGATGATATGGTGTGCCAGGTATCGATTACCATTCATCCTTTTGCCCTCTTTTAAAATTTAAAATACAACACTACTATGGTGGCAATCATTTTATTATGACTGAAAAACATTTGATGTTTTTTTTTTCCCTAATGAGAAAGCATTATCGCTTTCATGATTGAACAAGATATCTTCTGGCTATTGTTTGTTCTTAAAATTTTCAGTTGAATTATGCATAATTTAATTTTGTTGCTTTATATCCGTTGCAGTTTATTTTTTGGTGCTTTTATTATCCGTATCTTAATTAATTCTTCCAATGCTGATAATATCTCTTTTAAAATTTGATGGCATTCTGGGTCAGGAAACTTTGAAATATGTTGAAAACCAGTTACAGACAGTGGGTGCTAGTGTTAAACAGTTCTGCACTGAATTAATGGAAGAGGTTCTCCCTCCATCTCCTACCAATTCGTTGGAAGTGCTTAACTTGTCTCTGGTGCAAAATGCCAGTGTCACCGCCTCTGGGGATTCGAACATAAGTACTGATGAAGATCACTCTCACAAGGAACTTATTCCTTCCTTTTCTGTCGAATCTCCAGAGCAAAGTACAGAAGACGAGAGTTCCTCAGCTGATTCTTCAGGCTTCAGACCAGCTGGTTCTGTAATTTTGGCTCAAACTTGCAAGAATGAGCTTCAGGATAATGATTCAACTGCAGAAAACACTTCATTAGAGTCAATGGGTAAGTATTCCATCTGTACGATATATCCATGTAATCTTTATTTTCTTTAATGCTCTTTGTTTATTCCTATATATGTTGCACTAGAAACCCCCCAAAATTCATGCAAGCAGTAATTATCTAAGAGCAGGTTAATTTCCACTTTAAATTTACATAATCAGTTGTATCCTGTTCTGAAATCAAAGGAAGCAAAACCATCATGTTTTAGTTAAGTAATACTTTGTATTGTTATACCGAAAGTAAATGATTTTGTTGCAGATGACGCTAGCCGTAAATCTGTTTCAAAAGTGGAACCAGAAGCTGTTCCTGTTCCATCTTTTGATAAGTTAAAGCTTGAAGAAAGCAGCATTATAGTAGACACTAGTGAGCTTCATTCCCTCTCTAATAAATGCAGATCATACAAGGTATGAATATGACACTCTCGCCCTCCTCCCTCAAATGCCTTTGCCATTGACAAAATTTTCCAACTTTTGACTGTTGAACCTGATATTATATTGTTCTTTTCTGGAACAGAAAAAGCTCCGGGAGGCTTTTTATTCGAAGTCAAAATTCGTGAAGTGGGATAATGAACAGCGTGCTCGATCAAGTAAGGAGAAAGCAAGTGGTGTTAGACTATTCAGTCAAAACAACAAATCAGAGTCACAAGACATGGAATTTTGTGAATCGGATTGGGAGATTATTTAGACAAAGTTAAATTGGTTATAGTTTTTCTTTGTGGTCTTAGTTACGCTTATCAAAATAATAAGAATGCAGACGGATTCTTTACTGTATGAGACTGACTTTCCCTCGGTTAAAATGTATAGAGATGGAGAGAATTAGGGAGTGTTGGTGTAGCATTGGCGGAAACGTGGAAACTCACTTTGTTTTTGTGAAAATTGGGGTATGCTTTAAGCTTTGACTGCATATGGTGTGTGTGTTTGTTTGTTTCGTCTTTTTTTTTTCTTAGCATGCCTGAAAATGTAGTGAAAAATATCCAGTGAAAATCAGGCTTGAAGTTAAGCAAGATTTAATTCAATTGATTCAGTGTAGTTATCTTAAAAGAAAGCGTAAGTTTGAAGTTTGACTCTAAAGATTTGTAATCTGTAGGTTGATTAAGAGCCTTGTTTTTGTCGCTAAAATGGCCTCAGTTGCGAGCAAGCGGGTAGGCCAAGAAAGAATGTCAGTCCTTTCTGGTCTCATGCAAGCAATCTTGATTAGGGTTAAAATCCATAAACTTAAGCATATAGTTTCATACTCTACATGATATGATATGATAACAACATACTTCAGAAATTTGGTTCTTCGCAGGTCATTGTTGACTCCATGCATGACCCAAAAGTGCCAGAGTTATTGATAGATGCACTTGGCAATGTGATTGCTTACAATCTTTACAAGTTGACCTATTCTGAGAATTTTTTAATTTATTTACATTTGTAGTGTCTGGGAAGTTTGGAGTATGTAATTATATGAAATGAATACATCCATTGGGTCCTAACTTCCAACTCTGAGTTATGTTCAAACTCATTTTCAATTATTTGATTTCTTTTATAGTTTCTGCTTTGAACATTTAGTTGTCTTTTGATTTGTGGATTCATATGGCTTATAATTACTTTTGTTTTTACATTAATTATGCTATTACTTGAACGTAACCGTAAAATTGAAATTAAAAGAAAAATTAGTATCCAGTAAAGAAAATCAGTAAATAATAAAAAAGGGAAATTTTGTTACCTGAAATGAAGAAGGGAAAGACAGAGAAAGATAAGGGAGAAGGGGAAGTAGACTTGCTCATAGGCTGACTAAGGTACTTGTTTGGTATGTACGAATTAAGTAATGTACAAATATTTTAATAATTTAGATACATCTGATTCGAATTATAATATAATAATAATTTTTATATAATTTAATTATAAAAATAAAAATATTAATATAATTTAAATAATCAAAATAAAATATCAAATCAATTTAAATTTAACTCAATTTAAACTTTAAAAAAATTTTAACCGTATCCCAATCCATAGACAACCTTCGGAGGAAGGATAAAGCTTTGGGTTTATTTGCGTTGCACAACCTCAAATGGCTATCGGGGGAGATGGAATACAATGGATTGGATCTGAACTTCTTGTTGCCACGAATCTGGAGTTGGCTAGATTAGTTTTGGAATTGGCCCATTTCAAAGACTAATCGAGCTTGGAATTGGTTTTTTTTTTTTTCCTTTTTTTCCCCCCTGAAAAGGGAACAGAACTACTAAAAAGGTGACCCAAATATCTTGGATGACTTCATTGTGAATTTAGATTATTTTGCTCAAAAACTCTGGTTAAAGCAGCAAATAGAGCCATTTTGGCATTTCTCCAAGTTTTGAAAAAATTGAGCATTTGGAAACCTTTCCTAAGATAAGTACTTGCAAGGATAACTATTATTAAGCATATTATTCTAAAAGCCATAACAAAATGTCCTAAAATATCAATTAACAAGTGTAAAGCATGTCTAAAGGGTGTTTTTGATGGCTTAAAGATCGTATTCTTAGTAGGAAAGGTTTTCCAATTAAAACAGATGCAAGTTGAGCAGCCAAACTTTTTTTTTTAGTTTGCAATTTATTAGCCAATAAACTAACGCTAAAGCACTCCGATTGGTCCAGAAAAAGGGTGATGCATTAATTTGAACTACCACAAACAAATAAACTACTAAAGGGGAAAGGCTCATGGATAATGGATAATGATTGATCACTTGCCATTTCGACCTTAAATGTCATCAACCTACATCCCATTGGCTGAAATATGTATCTATAAATTTACTTTGAACCAATCATGATATTTTATTGATGTGGTGGACACCAAGGGAATCTGTTATGATTTTTTTTAATCAGTGTTGCTTGATGAGGACATAAAACATGGTTGGCCCAATTTAAAACCTCCGTTTAATCCAGGATTTGAGTTTTATCCAGACATGTCGGTGTAGGTTTAACATTGTTGTTTTTGCTTGCTGAGACGGCAACCTAAATGGCTGTGGGTTTGGTTTGATTTGGTTGGTTCAGCTTCGATATTCGGCAACCCAGTATCACTAGCAACGATCGTTTTAGGCTAAACCAAATCACTCACCTTTTCCCTAATTGCCTTTTGCCTCCACTGCTGAGTATCAAGTTCTCCACCATTGAAGTTCTCAGCCCAAGGAGAGTTAGCAAGTATAAACACTGCCTATAAGTTCTCACCAATTACGTTTTATTTTTCTTTGCTTGAAATATTTCTTGATTATTTTGATTTCAACAAATCTTTCTGTTGATTTTGTTGGATATTAACCTTGAATTTACTTAATATATTAAATATTAATTTTAACCTCTAGTTATGTGGATGAATATGTACTTTGTTTAAATGTCATTTTTGTTTAATGTTTAAAATTTAAAAAAAAAAATCATCTTTTGAGTTATATTAAATACCTATTAATTATATAATTCAGAAAATTTTCAATAAAATTGATTGGATCAAGTTTTATTACGTTTTAAATAATTTTTTTATGTAAAATTTAAGAGTTTTTAATCGATAAATATTTACTTTAATAATATTTTACGTTATCAAATTTAAAAATTAATTAATATTTAATTGTATCACTCCCTACTTAAAAATGAAACAATATTAACTTTCATAACTTCATCCATCTAACGATTAATTATAAAAGATGAAGATTTTAGAGATGTGACGTCTCCCTTAATTAATAGTTCCTTGAGCAACAAGCACTCCGTAGTAAAGCATTCTAAAGTGGCCCTCACCTTTCCACATACTGCTCCATTTGCCTAACTGTAGCCCACCGCTGTCCCTCTCACGTTGTACTAGACTTGAAGACATTGGGCAAAGAGAATAATTAGAATATAATATATTAAAAAATAAAATTAATATACGAGTATATTAAATTTTTTATAAAATAAATTATTAATATATTAAAATTTATATAAATATTTAATATTTTAAATATAATTATGATATAAAAATAATATATATATTTATATAATAAATATAATACAAAAATTAATACAAATATATGAATTTTAAAATTGGGATTTTCAGTTCCTACCATTAGCAACAAATAGAATTCATGATAAGGTGATATTATCGTTGGTCCACTCAAGACAACAACTTTCGTTCAAAAAGTGCGGCATGTGCAATGCAAAGGTAGGATGGATAAGTAAGGATGATTTAGTTGCCACTGCCAAGCCTTATCGGAAAAATTCTCATCAATGAGTGTATTCGGCATGATTGCCTGATGCTTCATTTTGGGAATTTAAGCAATTATTGATCCAAAAGGAATAAGAACAGAAATCGACTGCCGATTACTTTTCGTCAATTTTTAATATCAGAACTCTTCATATATAGGATCGACTTATAGACTAACATGAATTTCATGCAAATGAACGATAATTAAAGACTATGTTAAAAAAAAATAATCGAGAGAAAGCAGACTTAATTTGCTGCAATTCTAAATATGCAATAATGGTGAA
>JAQSVH010000010.1:13371994-13383382 GCA_029448705.1 Adansonia digitata
TGGACGTGAAATTAAATGTTTTTTTTTTTTTTTTTTTTTTTTTTTTTTTCCTTTTTCAGGAAAAGATGCTGCAATGAAATGGAAGTTGTTCATTTCAGTTAAGTTTGAAGTAATGGAGCTCTGCTTTAAGCACGATCTCATACATTTCATCACGACAGGGAAAAGTTGTCCCTCATGGTTGGTCAAATTCATAATCTATAAATTTAATTGTTTGGGTTACTTATAGTATAAACTATCACATTTCCAAAAATGCTAAGAAAATAGAAAAATGTTCTAAACCTACATGAAAATTAAGTATTAGTGTTTCTAATTAGTTTTTTATTTAAGGTCGGGTACCTCACGTCGTAGGTCTTTTGCCCAATTTAGGTTGGCAGATTCGGCAGACAGGAAATTTGGTCCCCCAGATTCTGAGCTGCTGTGTCTTTGCTGATATATCAAATGAAACCTCTTCTCTACATTAATGACGATATTATTACCCTGATGGCCTGATTTAAAGCCTAAATCTCTGTAATCCAACGCCCTCCAGGCTGTTACATTTTAATAATCATAGACTCTGCTGCATTCCCTTTGAATTTATGGTAATAGTTCTTGGGGCTTGTTTCCAGTTAAATGTTTATTCCGGACTAATCAAATCAGAACAATTTTACTGTTAAATGGCTTTAAATATTGTTTGGGTGGGGTACTAGGTCAGGTGTCAACCCCATCCATGGATTGACCAATAACATCTCAGATGTTGAGACTTGTCACGTGCAGTAGAGCATAACTATACCCGTTTGGAACTTTTTAAAACATTAATGGCCAATGAAAATGAAATGAAATTTACAGATTTGTGGCATGAGTTGGATGCATTAATTACTGTCATTAAGCAAATGATTTTAATGACCCTGAAATCCATGAGTCCACGAGGTGCGGTGCCTGTCCACTGTCCACCTGGCTTCCTACGGTGATATAGGAGTTGGGAGGGCAATAATAATGCTAGAAGAGAGACAAAGTTGTCTCCAAAAAAAATAGTTTAGTTGATCAGATTCCTGGACAAATTAGAAAAATAATCAGTATTATTGACCTTCATCTTCCCACCCTGATCCAAATCTCAGATTTAATTGACTTCTCTGTTTTATTTTGTAGACTGGTTAGTTTTATTCCTACTTTATGCAATAATGGAGCACTTTTGGTTTATCTTCTTATCTACCCATAGAATTATTGTTCTTTCTTCTATTATTCAACTGAAATTTCGATTTCGTTGTTGACTTTATAAGTTTTGGGGTTGTTTTTGCTTTTGTCAAACCTTAAAAGTTGATCAGAAATTTTTGCTTCTGTCTTTGTCTTTGCTTCAGAAACAAGGCTCTAATGCTAGAGGCTGGGATATTGTCAAAATTACCGAAGGACATTGATATTGTAGATGAACAAGCGAGGCATGAATTTGCAGAACTGTTATTCTCATTATCTTGTATATCAAATACCCGTTTCTCTCTAGCCAAAACTGAGATCCTCCAATTTCTCATTGGCATTCTTGAGTCAGCCTCCAGCATTGAAACCAGGGGGTCCTGTTTAGGTGTTTTTTGTAACCTGTCTGCTGTGTTAGAAAATGCTGGACCTCTGGTATCTAATGGAATCGTGCACACTCTTTTGAAACTATCTTCTTTCAAAGAACTTTCAGAAAAAGCCCTTGCAGCACTAAGTCGGTTGGTGCTGACCTTGGTGGGAAAAAAGGCTATCGAAGATAGTTCAATGGTACCAGAGAGCTTGATTGAGGTTCTAACATGGGAGGACAAACCCAAATGTCAAGAATTATCAGCCTACATTCTAATGATTTTAGCACATCAAAGCTCCACCCAAAGGGATAAAATGTCAAAGGCAGGAATCGTTCCGGTACTTCTTGAAGTGTCCTTATTAGGTAGCCCTTTAACTCAAAAGAGAGCAATGAAATTGTTACAATGGTTTAAAGATGAAAGGCAAGCAAAGATGGGGCCTCATTCTGGACCACAAACAGGAAGGCTTGCAATGGGTTCACCTCTGCATCCATGGGAGGCTCAAGAAGGGAAGAAAATGATGAAGAATCTGGTGAAGCAAAGCCTTCATAAGAATATGGAAATGATCACCCGACGAGCCAATGCTACCGGCGATTCTTCTAATCTCAAGTCCTTGGTCCTCAGCACAAGCTCTAAAAGCTTGCCTTACTAAAATGTTTTCATGTAATTCTTTGGCAGTTGCTTGTAATTATTGCAAATGATGGGAAAGGTGATGAAGGTTTTCTCCCCTATACGAAAAATTCAGCAACTTGGACAAAGAGTTCATTTCTTGGTGCAGTAATTAGTATATAAAAAACTGTATATTATAATGACCGTGACCAACAAAAGTAGCAAAGAAAATAATCGAGAAAAAATATTAAAAATAAAAATAAAAATAATTTTCCAGAAAAATATAAAAATAATCTTTTAAGATCATTTATGAAATAAAAAAAATGGAGATAAAAAGCGAAACTCTTTCCATATAACCTGAAAAGAAAAATTCCTTTCCTCTTTTTATCTATATGCTTGGTTGATTGTGAAAGGTTTTCTAAGAAAACATTTCCATCATTTTTTATATTTGTTAAGTATATTTTGGGATTGGGGGGGGGGGGGCGCATTTCACAGCTAACAGCCGCAAATAGGCAAATAATGATTACTTGAATAATTTGGATATGAACACCTCAGCCATATCTTGCTACAAAGTGCTTACATTCAGACTAATAGAATTCTTTATGATTACAAGTTTTCTTAACCTATCAGCTTATTAGATGGTACCCTGCATTGTTAAAAAGGAAAATGGCGTTCACAATCAATAGACAATTATAAATATTTACATAATTGGCGTTACTGATTCATAATTATTGGGTTCTCTTGCATTTCGAGTATTACTTTATATGAACATACCAATTGTGCCATGCCAGAAAACATCAGAGCATAATTTTGCAAGTGAAACATCAAATTGCACTTCTTCAAAGAAATCATTCATCTGACATCAACAAATACAATTAACGTTTAAATAAATATCGCCAAATTTAGAAAGAGGCATTGATTGGGTTTTCCCAATATTATCCTTTAATAATCATAAAAGAAATAAATAGTTCAGCGCTTCCCACTGTTCGGATTAGATTTGGTGCAGAGGACCTTCCGACCCTTAGCACGTCGACGTTTCAATACAGCTCTTCCACTAGTGGTCCTCATTCTTCGACGGAACCCATGAGTTCGAGCCAAAGATTTCCGAGACCTGTTCCTCTTTGTTTGACAAAGCGCAGCCTTTCCTGCCCTAACCACCAGGCATCGCCTTTTCTCATTATTTAGCCCATTATTTGAACTAAAATCCATCCCCAAAGATAACCCTACGACCAAAAATTGAAATGGAAAAAAAAAATTAATACCCATTGAAGACACTTCATATAGAAAAAAAAATGGGATACTTGTTTACCTGAAAAAGATGAATGTAAAGAGAGAGAAGATGAGGAAGAAGGGAGAAAGGAGCAGCGAAGCAGGGAAGAGCAAGCTCTGGGGTTGGGGTTGTTTGTTGCATTGGGGTAGATGGAAATTCTTCGTCTTGAACCTGTTAAGAGAGTAAGAGAACCCGAAGGGATTTGGGTTCTTATGGATTTAGTAGTAAGCCATTGAGGTGGTGTTAGTACTGACACTGAAGCCATTGTTTTTGGCACACTGATCTCTCTCTCTCTCTCTCTCTCTCTCTCTCTCTCTGTGTTTATTCCTTATCCTGTTATCTGTCAGAGCTACCTACACGACGTCAAATGGCTGAGGGTAGAGATGGAATGTGATGGGTTGGGTTTGAATTGAACTTCTTGCTGACTTCAATCTGGGGCCCACTTGGAAATGGTGAAAGTTTATTTCAATGAGCCCAAATCTTGTCGTAGAAAAGACTCTAGTTCCCCTTGGGACTAAGAGTCAAGCCATTAGCCCATTTCAAAGACCAATTCGGTTCCTATCTGGCATTTGGAATTGGAATTTTTTTCGACGAAGAATCTTTACCCTTCTTGGAGGATCACATCAAATTTCTAATGTCATATTTTGGGGGGGAAAAAAAAAAGTTAGTTGTCCACCATGCTTTATAACTGACCTGAATAAGCTTCGTCACATCAAGTATGAACAATAGTCTCACAATTAAAAAGCAGTTGGATTATTAGTACTCAGCATCCATCGTTAATTAGGAAAACAATAATCTCTGGCAGATAAAAGACTGAAGGAAGTTATGCTAAGCAGTAAAATTATTATCGTCTGAAAGAGCTAGTGCAAGAAGAATGGATTTGTTTTCCTAGCATATTTGGGCATTTCAGAAATCACTAATGTTCCTACTTTCGTTTTCACCGAAGGGTGTCCCCGAAGGTGGAAGTCTACCGGCTGCCATGATACGAGGATGACTCCTGAATTATATGCCAATTAAGACCATTCAGATCAACAAGTCTTGTCTAAGTTCCAACTAAAATGCAAGAGATTCTGTTACCAGAATGACCAAAAGCAGCAACATTTCAAGCAAAAGGATGCAATAGAGAAGAATACAAATTAAAATTTTATATGAACAACAGGTAGGCAAGCCAACACGTGAAGCAAATCAAATAAACTACAGCCTATTACCTTGACAAAGCCCTGGACAAATAAACCTGTTAACTGTTATGTACAGTTCACCAGCTATAAATCAAAAACTGCAAAATTTGCATCATAAGCTGGCTAAAAGAAGCGGAGACTGAAAACTAACTTTAAAATAAACTTTCAAAGGCAATGGGGGCATAACTAGTAGCCAACATAAACTGCAGCGTTGACTATGCAACAATCATCATTCTTATCACCCATTTCTTCTACAAGAACACCACTTGAGCATATTAGTCCTCCGTCCACAACTTCCACATCTAAAATTCTTCCGCTGCAATCAATGTGAAATAAAAAAAACAGAGATAGTTAAGAGTTTCATCAATATAAATGACCACATCACAGGACAGAAAAATCTAGCAAAAAGCATTAGAAGTTTGTAATTGGTTTGTTTCTCTTTTACGCTCTCGTTTAATCCCCCTTCATTTGCCAAATGTTAATTTTCGAACTCAATGACACGGAGTGATGTAACAAGGAATAAGATACTTTAGTGTAACTGAAGAACAGCATTAAGCAGGACAAATAGAATAAGCATTCAAAACAGAAATACAATTTCAGGTTTATGATGGAGGAACAAAATCAATTCAATTGAAGAAAGGCATGGTTAAATAACAGTAGTAGTTAGAAGATGAGAAAGGTTGTGGACACAGATTAAATTTCATGCAGAGTAAGTGAAAAGATTTGGTCACTGAGATCATGGAAAAAGAAGGGCTGTTAACTAATTAATTTCATGCTCACAATATATTGGTCAAAATTTGGTCAGATTACATAGCAATGTAATTTGTTCAGGCATAAAAAACTATAGATGCTCCATATAGATGCTCTATATGCTAGGTTGTTAACAAGGATATATGCTGAAATCAGAACATGGCAAGTTCTGAAGGCGAGTGAACCATCAGGTTTCAAGATCTTTGTTTCCCTTTTCTTTTGTTGCAAGAAAAATAAGATTATCTTTCCAAAAATAGAGGCACCAACTTCAAAGAGGTGTGGATACTAACAAAGGAAAAACAGACTTCACCCTTTCAATATCCAATGACTGCTGGAGAGAATGAGGAACTCCTAACTTGATCAGTAGTTTCATTTGGTCAAATGAGACCCCAGGTATAGATCCTGCAAAATTTTCATCTTATTATATCTAATGAAACAACATTCAGAAGAGAGTTCTTAAATCCAGCACGATTCCCAAAACTATTTATGTCGCACAAGTAATGAACATGGAGAAGATCTTTATCAATAAGTTGTAGTTTAAGTAGACATTTCTTGACCTCATGAGTTTAAAGAACACTAAAGAAAACAACATAAAATCCAAAATCTTTCTAATCTTATTGCAGAAAAGCCGAACAGCCAATGCATATACACCGAATATATACCTCTCCTGAATGCAGGAATTGAATTAGACGAAATAGCATCCCTGCAAGCCCTCATTGCTGCTGATGTAACATCTTGCCTGTTTCCATGGAACAATTCAGAAAACCAACACACAAAAATCTTTTCATCGGATTAAACCAAACAAACACAAAAAAAAAAAAAAAAAGCTTTTTTTCTCTTTAATTTAATAAAGGGAACCCAGAAAGCAAAGAAGACGAACCCATGTTGATCATAACCAACACCCATCTCCACAAACAGGAGTTTCAAGGGTTGATTTGAGGTGTTGCCGGTATTGGTTTTGCCTCCGCTTTGTTCTGCTTCCATGGCTGTTATAGATCTGATAGGGAGTCGAAATCTAGGAGGAGGAGGAGGCTGGACGATGAAGAAAAGTAGTGGCTTCGATGAAAGTGAAGGGCATGTTCTGGAAGTGGTGGAGAAGGATTCCGTGGGAGTTAAAAATGCAAACTTTGAGACCAAGCAGTTACAGTTGCAGATGCTCATCTCCTCCGTGCCTCAACAGAACTAGGAGAAATGAGTAAATCCATAAAAATTAAAACAAAAAATTCCCACTTTATTTAGTAAACGTATTTTAGTATCAATTCATAGTTTTGAGGGTAGGAGATCTAACCTCATCTCTACTGCAAACAAGTTTGTTAAAAAAAAAAATCCTAATTAAAAACTATGCGAATTTTTTTTTAATTTTTTATAAATTGAGGATAAAAAAGAAGTGTTCGAAATCGAATCTAATTTATATATTAATTCTTACATTTGTTTGATCACTGGACTCAGGGATGCAATTCTTACACTATAATTCATATAAAGTAACACCATTCCACGACTCAATTTAAGTATTTTATGTATCAGTTTTTGAAAAATATCAAATGAACAAAATCAATGACATGTCATCATAATCAATAACTATATCAGCAAATTTAATGGACCTTTGATTCTATTAGACTTATATTAACAAATCTTTATAATAAAATTTGTCAACTAGATTTCAAATTTGATCAGAGTATAAGGACTTTCACTTTGGAAAGAAGAATGTTATTCATTAATCAATCTCGTTTAGAAGAAACAAAGGTAACTGATAAGAGTTCATAGTGATTTTTAGGTTATTAATTAAACACTTGACTGTCATATTTTGATTAAATTTAGTCATGAATTACTCGTTTATCAGTCATGATTCTCTTATTGCAAAAGAAGGTTAGAATCTCCCTTTCTCAATTCAGGAAAAAAAAATGCTAGGCAGAGCAAGGGTGAGGAGATGCATTTTCCAAGTAATTAAGGTGATTCCTATTTTGTAATTTTAGGATATCCTTCAATTCAAAGTTGTAGTACCAATCTTCTTCAACTTTGGTTCCCATACACAGACTTCACCCAAATTGAAAGACTCTGTATCTTTATCTATCTGATGAAGTCCCAAAACTTATCTTGTTCACGCATGGCGCAAGCATCTTTTTGCTGCCATGCTCTCTTTTCGTAGCTTCAAAGCAAAGTCTTTCTATTTTAAGGTGTTTGATGACAGAATCAAAACAAAGCTTCTAGGAAATATTTGTCTTTTGGTTGGAATATTACTAAAACTCTCTTGTGTTCTTGGAAGCTTGCTACCTATGTTTCTCAATGTTTCTTCATTAGCTTTCAGTAGGTCAATATATTTTGGCTTTTTTACTGATTTTAAGGTTGCGAGAGATAAGGGTAGTTCGGAGTTTGTTTTTCCGTATGCTAGCTGTCTACCTTTTAGAAATTTCTGCTTAGTTGTAACACTTACAATCTAACAGAATTATTTCCTTGTATTTTGCTCTACTTGCCTTGTTGCTGGATTTATTACTTCTGAAATATTAATAAAATATTTTTGGCTAAGCAATATATAGATATACATATATATATATATAGCAAAAATGGTGTAAACACAATGCATTCTTAGGAAGTGGTTCGGTAAGAGAGAGAAGGTGATGATTGCTACTAGCATAGCAAAAAGATGGAAGCAACTAAGTGGCTGGAACTACTGGCAAGGGCTTTTGGACCCTTTGGATATTGATCTTCGCCGTTACATTATTCACTATGGAGAAATGGCGCAGGCTACCTATGACGCCTTCAACACCGAGAAGGCTTCCAAGTTTGCTGGAAACAGCGTCTATGGCAAGAAAGATTTCTTCTCTAATGTAGGTTTGGAGAAAGGCAACCCTTACAGGTACCAGGTGACCAAGTTCTTGTACGCCACGTCGGAAATCCAAGTTCCGGAAGCTTTTATAGTAAGGCCTGTGTCGAGGGAAGCATGGAGCAAAGAGTCCAACTGGATCGGGTATGTTGCCGTGGCCACAGATGAAGGGAAAAATGCTTTAGGAAGGAGGGATATTGTGATTGCTTGGAGAGGAACAGTGCAGAGCCTGGAATGGATCGATGATGTTGAGTTTAAGTTGGTTTCCCCGGACAAAATTTTTGGTGATCAGCGTAGTGAAGCAATGGTGCATGAGGGCTGGTACTCCATCTACACCTCGTCAGACCCACGTTCACCCTATAACCAAAGCAGTGCTAGGGACCAGGTTAGGCAGTCCCACGTTCGCCCTATAACCTGATATTGAACCCATTTTCCATCATTTTTTTTTTCTCAAACTTACAACTATCATCTCTTTTTTTGTCAATTCATGACAGCACAATCTTAACAATATCGTAACAACTATGTTCTTGGGTATTGGTATTTTAGGTTCTTAACGAGGTTAGGAGACTAGTGGACGAATTCAAGAACGAGGAAATAAGCATCACAGTTACCGGTCACAGCTTAGGTGCTGCCCTTGCAACTCTGAATACCGTCGACATAGTTGCCAATGGATATAACAAGCCCGAAAACCAGTCGCTCGACGCCTCACCTGTTACAGCCTTTTTATTTGCTAGTCCGCGAGTTGGGGAGTTAAACTTCAAGGCGGAGTTTACAGGATTCAAAGACCTTCGAGCCTTACGCGTCCGAAATGCTATAGATGTTGTCCCCAACTATCCCTTGATAGGTTACTGCGATGTGGGAGAAGAATTGGCTATTGACACCCGTAAATCAAAGTACTTGAAGAGCTCTGTAAACTGGTTAAATTGGCATAATTTGGAAGGTTATTTACATGGCGTGGCAGGAACACAAGGCAGTAAAGAAGGGTTTAACTTGGTGGTTAGTCGTGATATAGCCTTCGTAAACAAATCAATGGATGGATTAAAGGATGAATATTTTGTCCCAGTGTCATGGAGAATTCAGAAAAACAAGGGTATGGTCCAGCAGGAAGATGGTTCTTGGAAATTAATGGATCATGATGGTCGAGATGATGATGATACTTGAATGCGTCGCCTTGGTTTGATGATAAGAATCTTTTGAGGTATCGTACTTTTAGATAAAAAAGAGCCAACAAAAGAAAAAAGAGAGAGAGAGAGAGAGAGAGAGAGAGAGAATTTCCTTCTTAAGTTAAATGACACTCTTAAATCCCAAATTCTTCTTCCATTCGCCAATCCAACGCCTTTTGTATAAGCCTTTTTTATTTCTATCCAAACATCAACTTCGTCTCAAACTTGGAATATCATTATTTTGTCTAAATTTTTATTGATCTTAAACTTGGAACAGCATTATCTTATCTAAATTTTTAATTAAATTGTATGGCCGATATGAAATTAATTTTCCTATCAATCCTTTGTATTATTCTTTTTGGACTTTAATTTATTACATATAGAAAAATGTTCAAATAATTTTCTTAAATCCAGTATCCTACCTAACATTTAGGTATATGCTTGTTTAGTATAAAGTTGAAATGGATACAATACAAATTAAAGGTCAGAATGCAAGCTTGTTTTTTAATGGAAGCCATGCAAGTTGAATGGCAGTATTCCTGTCTACCATCTTCATAGCTAGAACTTATCCACTTTGCTCCGATCATTATTACCATGTAAATCAAAAGAAAACGAAGCCGGAATTGACCAATATTTTTTCACGAGTCGATCTAGAAAGGCCAAAAAGGAAAGGTCCCCTGAGATATACCCTACACGCATATTAGAAACTTTGCATTGTTCCATGGTATCTTCGTCAATCTATTCTATACGTGTCGCCAAACCACTACTTGGCCTGGTGGGCAGCCCCTTACATTCACCATCCCCCAATATTCCACCTCCCGACCATTATTCTATGTATCTGCTTTTCAAGGGGAGAGTTCTCTATAAAAATCACCCGAAAATGGCTAGGAATCGCATCTTCGGATATCACGAAAAAAGAGGGAAAATAACAAAATAAAAAGTTAACTAGAGGTCAGTGATGGCGAATTCCATAGCATCCCGATGGAGAGAACTCAGTGGCGAGAAAAACTGGGAGGGTCTATTGCAACCTCTCGATATCGATCTCCGCCGCTATCTTGTTCACTATGGCGAAAGAGCTGGAGCTGTTGGAGACCTCTTCAATAGCGAAAAGGAATCCAGCGGATTCCGACATAGGCTATTCCCAAAAGATGAGTTATTTGCCGGGGCCGGTCTTGAAAAAGGAAACATATTCAAGTACAGAGTGATCGACTTCATTTACGCGGCCTCAGACGATGTTGAGTCCGCATGGTTTGGATATGCGGCGGTGACCACGGACGAAGGAAAGGCTGTTATGGGAAGGAGGGATGTTTTGGTTGCTTGGAGAGGAACCATAACAGACTCGGAATGGTTTAATAATGTAAACCTTTTACAAACATCTGCTTCAGAACTATTCGGGACTGAAAGCAACGCCGAAGTGCACTCTGGCTTCCTTTCTCTTTATACTGGAACAAGCTTGACATCCGCCATCAACAAGACTAGTACCAGAGAGCAGGTAAATTCTTTACAGTGTACTTTGCAGTTTCGTCTAAAACTATTTATATACAAATGTCAAAATTTTCTAACTCTAACTTTTAATTCGATTCATTGATCTCTTCAGAAAACAAAATCGATCCATTAATCTTGGGCTAAGAGTTCTTCTTTTTTGTTTTTTAATGATGTAACATGTTAAAAATTATAAAAAATAAAATGAGAGAGGGTTCGAAACAAGACTTAAGAAGGCTGTATCGTGCATGTATGCCAAATTTGTCTCTATATCAAGAAGGTTGTCATTTATTGACTTTGGTCAGCTTTTTCTGGTTTTTACCCTTTTTATGTTAAATTTACTATTAATGGAAACATGTGAAATACACAACTTTTTAAAATATATTTAAAAATTTTTTAAAATTACAATAAAAAAAAAACATATGATATTTTTAATTTGTTTATAAAATTAAAAGATTATACTCTCAGTTTATCAAAATAGATCTTTTAAATAATGGTAAAAATGTTTCACTAGTATCAAAGTGTGACAACTGTAATGTGACAAAAGAGGAGTTGTAGTTTTTCCTTTACCATATGCATGCAATAC
>JAQSVH010000010.1:13390206-13403117 GCA_029448705.1 Adansonia digitata
TCTCATGACCTATTGTTTAAATTCTCAATTAATTATTCATTCAAAGTTGGTTTTCTTCTTTTTACATTTTTTTTTTCTAAAACAGAAATTAGTTTTCTTATGTAAAGGATATGTCCATGAATTCGGTTTTTTATAAGAGTTTTGTAATTCTATAAACGAAATTAAGAAACATCACATTTGATGTTTTAAATATACCATAAAAGTTAAGTGTGACTCTATTAACCATGCTTAAAAAATACCACATGACAATACTTATTTTACATAAGTCATGTAACAATCTATTGGAAGTTAACTATGTATAATTTTGTTGAAGTAAAATTTTAATCGATTTGACTGTATATTTGTAAAAAAAATTGATTAAAAACACAATTGATTGTAATAAAATAATAAAAACTCTCGTAAAAATTTATTTTTGTATTTTAACCAAACAAAAACAAAAGCAAATTTACCGTAGAGCTAGCATTAAGAGCAAAAGATTAGTGACCCCTTTCTTTCTCTTTAATGCTCATGTAGTTCTCATGCTAATTTAGCCCTTTATCAATCCTTTCAGCATTATATTATTTAATCAGTCTACATCAGGATCAGTATGAAATATCAACAGATTAGCAAAGTATTGCTATGATTGTAATTTTTTTTTTTTTTTACAAAAGAGGTTACAATATAAATATAGAAAAAATATTACAGATGTTAAGATTCAAATTTTAAATTCATTCAATATCAACTTTTAAAAATGTCAGTATCGATCAACAGAATTAAACTTTAAGTATTAAATTATAATATTTTAATAACTTTGGAAACCCCATAGCAAAATTTGTCAAGCCACAGTCTCTCTTGCATTAAAGCAAGGCTGTATATAGCAACAAAAACCAGGATTAGCCCTTGATCCATCTTGAACAACTTCTTTTTCACGTAAATCAAATCAAAATAATTAAATGGGAGAATTATTGACTATCCTTTCTTAAATAAACGGTATTATTTGTATATATAGGTAGCTGTCTACCATAAAAGCCTGATATTAACCCCCAAGTTGTCGTTATTTTAACATGTGGACTCCCTAGTTATAAATTGTAAGATTATCTTGAGAAAATCAAAGAGAAACAACCGAACTCTCCTGGGAATTTGTTTCCATATTGTGAAATTCTGGTCTTTTTATGATGGCTTTATTTTCTTCTTTCTGTTTATCCAATCAATTAGTTATTAGCATTCTTTTCATTATTACTATCTTCTCACGTGTGAGTGGAAAATAATGCTACAAATCAATCATCAGCTTCGGAGATTCGTTAGCTGATACTGGGAACCGAGTCATACTTCAACAAGCTAATACTCCCTCTTCTGCCTTTCCACCTAATGGAGAGACATACTTTAATCGACCAACAGGTCGATATTGTGGTGGTCGTTTAGTCATTGATTTCTTTGGTACTGAATCTTTGAACACGAATTGATCACTTTAATTTTCGACATAGGATTGTAGGCTTAGCCAATAATGATCTTTGAAGTTTCTTTTTTTTACATGGTTTTGTAGCTCAGGACTTTGGACTTCCATTGGTACCACCATATTTTGGATCTGCAGGTAATGGCAGCTACCAAAAGTTTTTGAAAGGCGTAAATTTTGCATGTAAATTTTGCAGTGGCTGGTGCCACTGCGCTTGATTGTGCATTTCTGGCAGGAAAGGGAATCACTAATCTGGAAACAAATGTTTCTTTGGGAGTTCAAGTGGGTTTCTTCAAAAAATTATTGCCATCTCTTTGCTCGTCATCTCCAGGCAAGTGTTTCCCCATGCTGTATTTTTAGACAGCTTTCCAAATATAGGAACTTGAATATGATTTACTCTAAAATTACCAAAAACCAGTCGTCTGCAATTATGGCCAAGTGCTTGTGGTCAGAATTGCTGATTCACAATTGGCAAAGGATTTTCTTACTGGTAAATTATTGATATCAACTGTTTTACACGTGATGGTGATTCACAGCTTGCAAGGAACTTTTCAAGAACTCTTTGATTCTTATGGGAGAGATTGGTTATAATGATTTCAACTATGCATTACTTTCCAAAGGGATCACGCTTGACGTGATTCGAGGACTGGCACCTGATATTGTCAGTGTCATTTCTACCGCAATTCAGGCAAGAACGTTGGAGGAAAGTAGCCAAGGCAACTATAACATGCCAAAATTATTCATTCCCTCTGACCAAAAAAATCCATTTATTTACAGTTTCGCTAAAGTTTTGTCTGTACCATGAACAAGGATGGCATCCAACACCAAGCATCACAAGCAAATTTTGAAGAATATCAACTGTATTGCACCAAGGGAATACTTACTAATTAATGGATGTTTGCTCTTTATACCATTTAGGATTTAATCAAGTTGGGAGCAGTGAAAATTCTGGTTCCAGGAATTATACCACTGGGATGCCAGCCAATCTTTCTAGAAACTTTTCAAACTTCGGATAGGCAAGATTATGACCCTTCTACTGGTTTGTCTGACGGGGCTAAACTAGTTAGCGGAGTAGTATAATGGAATGCTTAAAAGAGAACTAATCAAAATCCAAAGTCTTCATCCTCTTACCAGTATTGTTTATGCAGATTATTACCAGGCTAAAATACGATTTCATCGTTCTCCTACGCGGTTTGGTAACTTTATTGTCTTTAACCTCACATTATTTCATTTTATTGTACTTCTATTTTACCCAAACTTACGAATAACTGTCAGATATAAATATATATCTGAAATAAATATATTTAATTTTTTTAAAATTTTTTATATATTTAAAAAAAATCACATTTCATACTCATATCTTTGAATATTTGTCAGATATGAATACTTCAAAAAAGCGTCCAAGTAACATGGCTGTCTTTAACCTGATAAAGAATATGCAGTTACTAACACTTAGTCTTGCTTGTATCTAGGATGTAATAGAACTCTTCCGGTACGCTGTGGAGGGGGAGGAGGTCCATACAATTTTAACTCCACTGTATTTTGCGGTAATCCAGGCTCTAAATCCTGTGACGATCCTTCTTCATATGTCAGCTGGGACGGCGTCCATCTCACAGAAGCGGCCTATAGACTGATTTTCAAGGTTCTTCTGGAGGGTTCATTAACAATTCCCAGGTGCAAGATCTTATATGACTGATCATCTGCTACGGAGTGATTAAACTAAATAAGATTTGAGCATACCCTTGGTCTTGGAGAATAAAGGAAGGATATATTCCATATTAGAAATAATGGAGTACAATAGGCAACAGAATAAAGGATGATGTATGGCATAATCATGTCTAAAGTTGCTTGCTTTTTATTTGATTAAAATACAAATACACTCTTGTATGATGTATATTTTTTTATTGTTTTTGACACATGAACCAAAAATGATTATCTTTCAGCATTAACTTATTTAATCAGCCTACATCAGAAGGAAATATCAGCAGATTAGCAAAAGTATTGTTTTGGATCATATTTTAGTTACCTTGCCTGACTCAAGGTCTGTCCATGGCCAGGCTACCTACTTAGCTCAGCTCGTACAAGTTAAATTTTGAACAAGATTTTTATTAATTCAATTAAGCCCAACTTAACTTAACATAAATTATTGTTTATTAATAAAAATATATTAACTTATTTAAATTTAATTATAAAAATATTTTTTTAATAATAAAATAGATCACTAGATCAACTCAGGCGCAATCAAAATTAGAATTGAGCAAGAGACTTTTTAAAAAATCGGGTCAGGCCTTGCACACCTTGGCTGCTAAACTAGACTCAATAGTACTAAAACAAAATGCACTGATAGAAAGTGACTTAGGCTGTGGAAAACCATCCTAGAGTCCAAATGGAAACAGGACAATCACTAGAAGATGAAGATGACAGTTCGCCAAAGTACTAGAATATACCATGTACAACGTTCTAATCATCTTAAATTTTAGTTGGTTGCTCTCTTCTCTGCCTCCCTTTCTTGTATACTCTTTTTCAGGCAAATGCAACAGCTTCCAGTTTTAAAAGATACAGCAAAGTTTCACTTGACAATTCGAATTGTGCTGTTGAAATTGGAAAAACGTCATGCAGAGACAGGTTTTTTTCAGGTTGAGAATTTCAAGGGCCGTCATTGTTGGCAGCAAATCCTCATTGCATTCTGCTGTTCATAGTAACATGTTGAAATACATTCCGAAGAGATGGCCTGGCTTGAAACCTTAAAATTTATTTCTGAGCTTTCCACTTAATAATAGTATTTAAGTTTTCTCGGGTTCTTTCATTGTAACAAAGTAATAGTTGGTTAATTTCAAGAGATGTCCAAAACACTGAACATATTTTAAGGCATTTAAGCTTTATACTTAATTAATCATACCAAGGAATTGTTTGAGCTGCTTCTGACAGTCAACACCATTATTCACAATCATGTCATCAATTAGCTCTTTTTAGCTTAAAAAAATTTATTCCAAATTCCTGTACACGAAAATAGGAAAGGCTCACCATGTCAAGTAATGTCAACAGAGAGTAAATAGAATCAAGTATTTATCGTTTACGAAGTATAATGCAGTAACATGATTGACAGAAATCTCATCCAGGCCAAGCAATTCTGTCCTATCTTTATTTCAAGCTTATGGAGCTTCCAGTTTGCCTTTCCCTAAACATTCAGAACCATGGTTAGCTCTACTGAGGATTTGGAGGCCGGCTGTTTGCAGAAGAAACTCTGGATCCCCATTCCAGCAGCTCTTTGCTGGTGTCATCTTTGTGCGCAAAAACTTCAATGAAACATAGTGAATCATTGTTTTCTCCTTTTGCTGCAGCAATTGCTTCTTCCAGTTCGTTCTCGGTCCTCACCTACATTTAACAATGAAAGTATTAATCTATTCATAACAATGTGGTACTCTGCATTAACGGTGGATGCATCTAATTATTCGAAAAACGAAACAATCATATGAAAATATTGGACTTTGAATTTTTTATCAACATATATATTATTTCTTGAATAGGTTCAGAAATCTATCGAAACTTCCCAATAACAACAACAGAATTTTTTGCAATGAAGGAGATAATCTGATAAATATATCCTAAAATGGAAACATGGGACAATTAGTTATGTTAGTAACTTATTGATTAAGCTATGGCTGGTTAGGCCTTCAATTATCTATGCTTGGTTACTATTTACTAACCTTGGTTGTCCAGCATTTGCCTTCACCGTTGTGGATGGCATCAACAAGGCCACTATAATTCCAATTCTTGATAACATTGTAAGGGCCATCATGAATCTCAACTTCAATTGTATAGCCTCCATTATTGATAAGAAATATGATGCTTCTTTGTCCACATCGGATCATTGTTGAAATATCTTGAGCCGTCACCTGAATAATTGAAAGAACAAAATTATTTACTTACCACATTCCAAAGATATAAGTAATTTAACTGCTATTGTTACTTCCAGCTACCAAGCAAATATTGCAGTATATGACTGTTCTAGCCAAGATTCATCTTCCCTTATGTTTGTCATATTAATATATAGAGAGAGGAACAGTTTCTTGAAATGAACTAATTTAGTTAACCACGTCCATGTCAATGAATTGAAACAGTAAAAATTACTTGCATTATTAGAAATTTCCACCTTTTAGCGCTAAATTCTATTTCCATAGCATTGTTATTTCAAACGCTTGTGGTACCTATAAATGTGTCTTTGAAGTTCTAAATGATAATTATCTTGCTCACCTGAAAACTACCATCACCAATGCAAGCAATCACACGTTTATCTTTAGCAGCTTGGGCATATCCAAGTGTGGCACCAACTGACCAACCAATGGATCCATACTGCATCTGGAATTCATAACTGCAAGCAATAAAAATAAACATTTACCCACTGCAAAATAAACATAAACAAGTCTGATTCAAAACTCAAAGAAATGCACCATTTGTGATGATCTTGCTTACCCACAGTTCTCTGGGAGACGGAGCTTCTGACAGTTGAACCATGAATCTCCAGTTTCAGCAATGACCGCAGAGTCTCCGCATAGCATCTCCTGTTAATTAAGGTCAACCGAAAAGTGAGACAAATCAGGTAAATGAAAGAAACAAGAATCAAATGAAGCACTCACATCTGGTCATGCCTTAGTAAGTCTAAAAGATTAACATTATCTCTAAGATATCATAGAGCTCTTTCAGATGTAGTTAGAGGAAAGAACAAAGGATAAGAATGTTACAGCGTAAACTAAAGCAAGTCTTTCCACTTTCAAAGAAACAGAATTAAAGCAGTAAGGACCAACGAGGCATGTCTTACACACTTAAGTGCTTTTGTTATTTAACCATATTAATTATTCCACATGAAGGCCACCTAAATGGCCAATAAATGTCATACGCTCATTCCTTCAATAAATATATTCTAAGCTACAGTAGTGTAGAGTATAATTTCAAGCTATGATCTTAGTCCTACCTGAATGTGCTTAAAAAGAACATTGACTCTCAGAGGCTCATCACTCCCGTGCTTCAAAGGCATGCCTGGAGGGACAAAGATTCGCCGATAGTTCTCCACAGCAGTGCTATTTCTCTTCAGCTTCTTGGCCAATGCTCTTAAGAAGTCAGCCATGAAAACCCAACCAAAAGAAGGACCATTGCCTATAGTCACACGATTAGGTTGCACTATGATTGCTTTCTCCTTCCTGACCAGCAAAGAGTAGCCCACAGAGCTGTAATCATTGAAAATCGGACCAACAAAAACATATGCATCAGCAGACTCCACTATCTCCCCGCAAAAGCTAGTGCTAACAGCACCCCAATATGTTCCAATAAAGTGAGGATGGTGTTCGGGCACCAATCCTTTGCCTGAGGGCATTACAGCAATTGGATATCCGCTGGCATCTGCAAGTTCTACAAAGGCTTCTTGTGCCTTCGCAACCCTTAATTTAGGTCCACCCACGAGGACAGGCTTCACAGCTTTGTTCAGAAAATTGGCAGTAGCTTCCACAGCTGCTTCTAATCCTAATTGATTGCTTACCCTGCATAAAATTGTGAAGAATGAGCATCACAATCATGTAACTTGGTTCCATTCATGCCTGAAACAAGTATCTTTTTAACAGGCCATTCTAATGAATGAAAATTTCAGTCAGCAATCAAGGGCATTTTCTCATAGTTTTGGACAAATGAAAGAAACTGCTACCAGTTTCTTAGTGAATGCCAATTTGATACATGTATGGCACCGGTTTGTACCTAGAAGCCCTATAAAATTTAGTATTACTTCTGCCGATAAGCCATGGATGGTTTTCCCACAAATTCTGCCTCCGCCCTCACATATGACTAACCTCTAACACTAGGTCTTTCTAGTAGTAATGCAAAAATCAGAACACCTCTGTTTTTCTTATGCAAATATAAAAATATTTCAACCATTTCTTCTATATAGACTAATATTTCCCTTTTCTTTGGGCCAGGTTCCTTCGTTAGCTTCAAATAGCCTCCCTTAAACAAGTTAACTATGTATCATTATCAATAATACATGAAAGACAGGTTATAACAATCATAATTCTCAACAATCTTCTGCAAGCATAAATATGAAATGTACAACTAACAATGTACTAATAAGTGATAAGTCAGGGAAAGACTAATCTTGGTTAATAAAGTAAGAACTAAGAAGTCAGAGAAAAACTTTACTTTGGAGCAAGAAAGAAGGGCACTGGCTCTCTAGCAAATGTCGGATGTGGAATTCCAGGCAAATTACAGCTGATGCTAATGTAAACCGGCTTGCTTTCCTTCAAAGCTGTCGATATGGCAGTATCTATAAGCTCATGTGCATCATCCAAGTTATTCACCACTGCCTGTCATATCAGATAACCACCAAATTACATAACATCATTAATCTATTAACTAACTCTAATATCAAGTGATTTACAGTAAATATAAAAAAAAAAAAGTTACAACGAAATTAACATGCTATTAATCATATAAAATAATAGCATAAAGACATCATATTTCTTATGAATGTATACGAGAGAGTTTCCTTTAACTTACTTGGGCACATGTGACCGTTTGAAAACACCCTAGTTCTTGGCTAAAATCAGGCAATCCAATAGTATGATGCAAGATCCGGTTTGTCCCATAGTCGTTAGAGTTAGGCCCTCCAACTATGCAAATTACTGGCAAATTCTCACTGTAAGCACCAGCAATAGCGTTAAGCACGCTGAGGCCTCCAACAGTGAAGGTCACAACGCAGGCTCCCACGCCCTTAGCACGTGCATAGCCATCAGCCGCATATCCGGCGTTAAGCTCGTTGCAGCATCCGATTAAGTTCAGCTCAGGTTCTGCTATCAGATGATCCAAGAGGGTCAAGTTGAAGTCACCAGGAACTGAGAAGACGTCCTTCACACCAATCTCCACGAGCCGCCTTGCCAGGTGGCGTCCCAGGGTGCCACTCGAGGCACCTCCGCGGACAGGAGGAGGCAAGGAAGTAGGATGAGCTGACGATCCGATTTTGTTACCAGCTTCCATGCAGTAAAAGTTTTTGTAATAAAACGTCAATTAAGAAAATAAAAAAAGTGTTGGGAACCTAATGAAATAAGCTATATGATTAGAAAGTATCGACAATAATAATAATGGGTTGGTTTTTAAAGGTTTTGAAGAAGGTGTTGACAAAGTTTTTGTTAAGAAAAAAGTGGTTTTTGATTAACAATGGGCCGGTTTCAAGGGAAGAGGCATTAAATGCTGAGAAAAGTTATGATCATTGGCTAGGCAAAAAAAAAAAGCAGCTTTAGGTGAAAACCATGTTTACATTTTTCAAGCGCATAATTAGTGGTATAGCTGTTGGTTTGGAACTATGATTTTGATTATTATAAGATTTGGGGTGGGAATATGGGAATAATAGTATATGTTTGCATGTGGGTAATGAAAGGGACCACTAGATTGGAAAACAGGAGCGAGTTGGTCTGGTTTCCCATTACATTTGGCTCTTTTCGGATTTCTCAATTCATGAGCATGTTTAGACTTTTTATATTTCAAAAATTGCAACTTGAGTCCTCATACCTGAAAACCCTGGTCTACGGCAATTGTTGAATGTCTCAACCTCTGAATATTTGACTGAACTTTTGCCATTTCAACCTTTGAAGCTTCTACGAACAGATGTCCTTTTTTTCTTTTTTTTGGGTTAATTTTCAATGCGTCATCAGTCACGTACTCGTAAAAATAAAAACTTTATTTTGTGTACGGTAGCAAATCTACTTCAGAATTTACTTCTTTTGTACTTTTCCTTTGTCAAGCAAACCAGAAATTTTCTACATTTCGTTAGTATTTGAACATTTGAACCATCCATCCCATGTGCTATGTTCTATGAGATTATCTGGGCTTTTTTTTTTTCCAGGTTATCTGCCTTAACAGGCTAATTCCTGTGAGTAAATGAGTTGCTTTGCCTTTTTTAGCCCACCGTTTTCTTTCATTTCTACATGGTTTTTGAATATTTGAACCAACTTTATATGAGATTATCAGGCGTTTTAGTTAGCTGCCTAACAGTAACAGGCTTCTATACCTATCCAGATAAAGGCAAGTCAGTAATCCAAATTATTGTGTACATCCTTTTTATCAAACTTGATTTTGGATCAGACTCAAATAGATCCAACGGGCTTTCATTATTTAAAACTTTATTTATTTTTATATTAAATTTAAATAAAAAAAATTATTAATAAATAATAATTTTGAACAGATAAAATTAAATCAAATTCATAAAACCTTTCGATTATCTGATCCATAGAAAGGGCTTCCTGTTCCTGTGAATAATTGGGTTCTTCTGTCTCTTTTTAGCCCTCTGTTTTTCCTTCTCCCCCAGAGGTTAAAAAGCAAGAAGCATGTGCACCTGGGGGAGGCAACTTACTTCATGATATTACCCCCCGAAAGAGAGGTCAGATATCGTATTTAGAATATTTTATTTCTAATCAAAGATGGTAGCCATTGTTGCGTATTATTGGTCAAGATAAATGCTATTATTGGTCGGCATTGTTGACCAATGGATCAGATTATTTTTCTGATTAAAATTAATCTGACTATTCTTTTCTTCAAAAAAGAAAAAAATATGGCTATACCCTTTTGACATAAGAGACATGAAATAACTATTTTACCAGTTTTGCTATTCTCTCTCTCTCTCTCTCTCTCTCTCTAAATATATATATATATAATCTTTAGTATATTAAAGAGTTATTAAATTTACGATTTAAGTGTCAATTTAGTGAATATAACAAGTGG
The DNA here is from genome assembly GCA_029448705.1 of Adansonia digitata. Lineage (NCBI taxonomy): Eukaryota > Viridiplantae > Streptophyta > Magnoliopsida > Malvales > Malvaceae > Adansonia > Adansonia digitata. Next base: position 13,400,396 of record JAQSVH010000010.1, read on the forward strand.
CTTGATATTTTTTTAATATTTATTTTTTAAAAAATAAGTTTTTAATATTTTTACATTATATAAAAATATATGTTATTTTGTCCTATGTTTTAGTAAATCATGAAAGTTATAGTTTTAGATTCAGATTTGAAAATATTTGTGCTATTTATCTACATATTTTTTTTTACGATTATAATTTTGATATGATTTTACTAAATGGTTTATCTGAAAATATATAGATATATGCTTGAGATATATTGTGTATGAATGTGCTTTTTTCTAATGCAATAAATGTACATCTTATGTAATAGGTAATCTAATTTTCTTATTTTGAATATTCTTTCGATATACTATATTTAAACCCTGTCAATGAAGGTTAATTATTATCCATGTCGATATGTACTTTATGATTAGGAATTGATTTCAAACCATGCTAATTGGTTAAAAATAGTGATTTTTATTTTGAACTGTGCCATCAATTTAGAATAGTAATTTTTATCTATAACTTGTAAACAAAGATAGTTATACATTTATTTCAACGACTTAAGCATAAATTTTTATTTAAATATATTGGTTATATTATTACTTTAAAATAAGTTTATTTATAAATAACTTAAAATTTTGCATATATTTGTCATAGTCATTTAAATATATTTTGTATTTCATAATTTAAATAATTGTTTTGGTCTAATAGTTTTTTAACATGTTTGACCAAATTGAAGGAATGTCAATTGCTTATTGAGTAGTTATACTAATTATATTCATTAATATTTATAGGTTTTGAATGTCATCAAAGACGCGGGAAAATCATGGAGTGATGTTTCAACTTTAGTGTGTATTTTTTAGATTTTAATGTGTTAAAAAAAACTACAATTTTTTCAGATTATTATTTGATAGACTATTAAAAATTTTGTATTTTTATTTTAAACATTATGTTATACCTACAATTAAATTTTTTGCATTTGATTTTTTTAAACAATTCAATTTGTTTTATTTTTGTAGACATAGTTTTTTTTTTTAAATTCTATTTTGTTAGTTGATTGTCTTACATATTTATGAGATTAGATCTCGTAGATGTGTGATGTCTATTATGCTTAGGTTTGAGGTTTGATATGAAGAGTCTATATGAAGTTGTTGGAACTTAGACAGCCTTCAATTTTGCCTAAAAAGCTATTGTTTTCCTTTAGCCTTAAGAAATAACAGAAGTGTATTCCAATCAGTTCCTTTAATTGTTAGTGTGGTAATTTTGTACTAAAAATCAATGTCAAAATCCTTAACAATGATGTAATCTTTAAAATAAAAAGTTGAAAACTGAATTAAATAAAAATTCATAATTAATAAAAGATTGAACAAAGAAGAAAAAACAAGCCATGTTCTAAAATCAACACTGATTACCATATAACAAAACCATGAATGAAATTAATCTAATTATGAACGATAGAAATAATTCGATATTTCTAACAAGGGATCTTCGAGGTGAACCATTTCATGACCAGAATGGGAGCCTTGATCAAACCTAGTGCAAACTCTACTATGATGGTTACGCACAAGCAACATGGGCAGATGCAAGTCAACACCAACCTGCCAGTATCACGAAAGCAACCCCATCATCAAATCAGTTTAAAGGCAGCGATTAACAAAAACAGAATCGATTTTATTGAAGAATTCATCAAATCTGAAAAGAAAGGAACAAGAAAGAAAGTGAGAACTAACCCCACAATCCAGACGATTATACCAACTATGGAGATAAGGAGTGATAGAAAAGCAAAGGGCAGACCCAGCAAGAAGCCTAAGGGCCTGCATTCACAGTCATCACAGCAGCAGCAGCAAGACATATTTTCTTGTTCCTAATGCTGAGCAGCTTTGTTCTTGTGGTTTTTTTTTGCAGTTTTCTTGGGGTTTCTCGACTTCTTCCTGATATAACAATGTTTGACGAAGTGGAACAAGAAATAAGACAAAGCAAGGATAATAAGTTATAAATAAAATATGGTGCCGACGTGTATAGATGTGCCGTTTACATTATGCCAATCCACAATTTTTGAAAGGGAAGGCGGTGACCAACCGATACCAAATCTCCGCGTGATTTTATTACTCTTGCTGTCTGGCACTCTGATTAACCAAGCCTTTCTTATGGGGTCACGCAATTCTCCGAGTTGTTTATGTTCTGTTCATCTGTTCTATATAAAGAAAAAAAAGATTCTGAATTTTTTATAGCTATTATCAATGGAGCAAACACAAACTGCGAATCATATCTTGAATGGTTAGCATAGGTTGAGCTGTTGTTATTCTTTTGTTGAAAAGGAAAATTGAAGGGTATGACTTTCGTCCAACAATGTCCTGTGGTGGAATAATGGAAACTACAATAATAAATCCAACAAGTCATTGATTATTGAATAAATAGCATGGAATTTAAATATTTTACAAAATATTGAATTTTTTGATATAAAGAAGTTACAAGATTAGGCGATGATTGCAATTTTGTAAATATTGAAATTTATTTTGAACATGTTAAATATTATTTTTTAAGAATAACTCTAAAATCAACTGAGTTATCTAAATAAAAAATCAATAAATTTATAAATAGTTTAATAAAATTCAATAAAATCAGTACGTTTTCAAAATTCAATAGTGATCTATCAGTAAAAAAAAATCACTTCAAACCTCCAATCTCATAGTAAATGTTACTCCAAGTTAGCTTATTTGTCAAACTCAAATACTTGTTAGGCCGAAAGAGGTCAATTTA
>JAQSVH010000010.1:13403217-13414666 GCA_029448705.1 Adansonia digitata
ATCTCATAGTAAATGTTACTCCAAGTTAGCTTATTTGTCAAACTCAAATACTTGTTAGGCCGAAAGAGGTCAATTTAACTCATTACGGGACATGAGTAGGCCTAGGAAACAATTTGGGGCTGCTGTTACTTTGTGCTTTCCGGCAAAACATGATGGACTAAGTATTATAATATGGGCTTGATCCACTTTCCTCAGAGTTTGGGTTAGAAGGCGGGGAAAGCTTAGTGGGTCTCTCACTTGATTATCTTCAAGAAGGCAAAACATAAGAATATTATCCCGCCAGATACTTCCAAAAGATTAAATTTGATTTTCAAGCAACAATTTGACAGTCTCAATTACGTGACATCTCATATAAACAGTGTAGTCAAGGGCACAAGGCGCATTTTTGGCGTTATGTTCCTTATGTTGCCTCAGGCACAAAGGCACAAAAATAGCGTTTACTTGAGTAAAGCATAATATATACTTGTGTGTGTTTTTGTATGTATGAATATATATATATATATATATGTATCTATATATATATATATATAAGCTTAAGACGCATAATTATGATAATAAACTCTAAAGAGTGATTCAAATTACCTACGAAACTTACATATTTTTTGTTGGTCAATATACGTGATTTCCTTAAGGCCTCATGTCTATTGTTGAATACTCAAATATAAAAAAATAAGCGTTTGATATTACCCCTTTCTTACTAGTAAAAGTACATATAATGAAAAAAGTTCAAATTAAAAAGAACTTCAATTAGGCAGGCATGTTTTATGCGCATCGCCTAACAAAAAAAGGCACCTAAGAACATCAGGTGTGCACTTGATCAAATGCACCTCCTCAGAAAGCGTGCGAGGTACTTTTGTTGTCAAACGCCAAGGCGCAAGGCACAGGAGTGCCTAAGCACACGCCTTGACAACACTGCATACAAAGAAATGAAAACTACGGAACTTGAGTTGAGTTATTAAGTAAAAGAACAAATGAACAATGGATTATCCATGTTTGTGAAGATTACTAATTAAACCGATTGAATTTATTCAGTCAATGCCCACTGAAGCAACCTCAAAGCTTGGAGATGGTTTAAAAAGATACACCAATCTTGATTCAGTAAGAAGCATATCCATTGTTTCAGTTCAAGGCCACGTTGTATAATTTAAGATGACAACCAAGCCTCTTATAAATGACATCTCCCACGTTTGATGCATCGTCAATCTGCAGAAGCTTGCTAGGGCATAGTGATATCGAACAGTGGATGCAGTTAGCCAGCATTGAAGAATAAGAACAAATCAAGCCATGCATGAAGTCCTCTGAGTTTTCCTACAAAAAATTTTCAGGACAAACCTCACAATCCTTCTTCTTTGCATATGTCTCCATTTCTCCAACATCGTTAATTCTTCCAACCATATGATCAATGCCACACATTTTGTTAATAGCAACTCAAGTTTTTTCCATTTCGTAGCAACTGCATGGAACATTACAAGCACAAGCACCATCACGGCAGCAGGACAAGACAAAAAATGGCTTTAGGTAGATGAAATATTATAAACCACCATCAGCCTCTACCCAACTGCATGCAGTATTTTTAGATATCCCTCTTGCCTTCATCACCTCCCTCAACTCACTCACACCCTCCCATTTTCCAGCAGCTGCCAAAGTATTTGACAATGCAACTAATGCCCCTGGCCTACTGTCAGCATTTAACTTAAAAAGTTCGCTGGCAGCTATGCTAGCCATTTGTACATCACCATGCAGCCTACAAGAACTGAGCAAAGCTGCCCAAACATCAGAATTGGGCTTCTCAGGCATCCCCATTACAAGTTCCCATGCTAGATCCAAACGTCCTGCACGTCCCAGCAGGTCAACCATGCAAGCATAGTGCTCCATCTTCGGTTTTATTAAGTAATCTCTCTCCATACTCTCAAACATTTGACGGCCTTCGGCTAGTAAGCCAGCATGTCCACAAGCAGAGAGAGCGCTAAGGAATGTAACGTCATTTGGCTCAACACAACATTCTTGCATCAGATAGAACAGCTCGAGCGCTTCATTTGGGTTCCCATTCTTCCCATATCCATCAATCATTGAGGTCCATGTGAAAACATTCTTTTCCGGCATGTAGTCAAAAACTCTTCTAGCATCCTCAATTCTTCCACATTTTGCATGCATGTCAACAAGAGCACTTGCAATCTTTATGTCCATAAAAAACTCAGTCTTCATTAATTGACCTTGAATTTGTTGACCTATTTCAACCGCTGATAAAACAGAACAAGCCCCAATTACACTCACAAAAGTCGAAATATTAGGCCGGAAATTCAACCGTTGCATTTCAACAAAAATCTCAAGTCCTTTCTTGGCAGTTTCAACTGATTTGCTGTAACCTTCAATCATTGCATTGAAAACTACCACATCTTTTTCAACCGTTTTATTAAACACATTTTCAGCCTCCTCCACCGATCCATTATTCATGTATCCAGTGATCAGCGCCGTCGAACAAATTACATTCTTTTCCAACAACATATCAAAAACAGTCCTTGCGTATTGAACCATCCCACTCTTCACATACGAGTCAACCAGCGCTGTATAAAGCACTTCGTCAGGCTCTACGTCCAATTTCACCATCTGGGCATGGGCCATCCTTCCTAAAAACCGCGGCAACATCACCCTACTGCTCCCACAAGCAGAAGCCTTTAAAATCATCGAAAATGTGAACCCATCAGGCCTTTCACCTGAATAAACCATCCTACGAGCCAAACTAAGTGACTCCTGAACATTCGCATGTTTAAGGTACCCGCCAATCAAATAATTGTATGCAGACAAAGTCTGCTGCGGCAATTCATCGAACATTTGGCTGGCATATTTTAAGCACCCAGTTTTTAAATACAATATAAGGAGTTTGATGGAAATATTCGTATTGGGTGAAAACCCAGACTTTATAATGTGGGCATGAATCTTTTGCCCATGGAAAGGGGCATCTGAGTTGATGAAGTGTTGAATAGCAATGGAGAGAGTTGAGGAGGTTGGGTTAGAGAGATAGCTTTGGTGGTTTGGCAAAGAAGTACTGCTAGGCGGGGTCAATAACTTTTGATTATTGAATGATGAGAAAAAGGACGATTTGATGGTGGTAAGTCTTCCATTTTTCATTTTCCCATCTGATGATTATTAGAGTATTTGCTGATTTATTAACCAGGCATGTCACGGAGGAAGTAGTTTTCTTTGTTTCTTCTATAATTTTATTTTATTTTTCATCAGTTCCAGCCCAATTGACGTTCTGATTGTGAAAAAAGTGATGGTGCACGGATTGTTCGGCCTAGTTCAATCAACAGCCAATTAGGCTTTCACATCTTATTTGGGCCAAAGTCCAGGAAGAAGAACCCATAACAATTAGTCAAATTACTCCTATATAATTTTATTTTATTTTTCATAATTATTGACCCGATAATTTATGCATTTGGTCAGCATGTCCTTAATTACATCTTTTTATGTTTAGTTGGCCATACATATAAGATTCTTAATTACATCTTTTTTACTAAATTACCTTTTAAAAAATGGATAAATTTTGAATATGTTATATGTTACTTACCTACAATTACATATATTTAAAACGTTAAAAAAAATTAACACACAAAACAAGATATCAAGTAATTATTCAACCTATTATATCAAAATAATATTCTTAATATTCTTTGGTAAAACATTTAAGTACAACTAAGAAAAATCATATGTAAAGGATTAACTTTATCCAAAAGTACAAATTACATTAGATTAGTTTTAGCTTCAAATGATTTTAATTTTGTTTTTTTGTTTTTTTTGGTTTAAGGAATAAATTAACGAGGTTATCCCAATAGAAGGTCACGATATGTCATCAGAGGTATATATGGTTTGAGTCGAATCAGATTCAAATAGTAAAAAAAAAAAAAATTATTTGTCCAACCCCATGGACAAAGATTATCAAACTCAAAAGCTTATTTTATTATCTGAAATATATTAAAATAGAAAATAACTTTTTTATATATTTTTTTTCATAATTATATTTAAGTCAAAAATATTTTTTTGATTAAACATAATCTCAATGGAACAACTTTGATTGCGAAAAATTTTTCTTAAATCCAATCCATGTACAATCTATGTACCACAGCTCTCAGCGAAAATTTACAAACAATCTCAGTAGAACTCTTGCTTAATGTAATTAACATAATTATTTAATATCTTACGCACATAATATAGAAGACATTCATTGTAGAATCAAGTAGAAGTATAATACTAACTAATTAGTAGGGTTTAAGTATAATATTGGATTCAATGCAATGTATATAACTAATTAATTATTACTATTTAATTCTAGACAAGAATCTAACATAACAGAAGTTATATTATAATTCAATTTAAATAAACTTCTCTTCAATTATTCAAAGCTTAGTCCAAGTTCTGACAACGACTTAATACTATATGTATATATAGCTTGCCAAGTACCTAGTTTCTAAGCTATATATATATATTTATATGTTCTTCGCATGAGAAATGTTCTATGATGAGTATAAACAGATCTCTATGATCGGCGTTTAGCTATTCTTACTAAAAATAATTGAAACTGACAAATTATAGAGCTAAATATTACCCCAACCACATAGTCCCTTCAAGTGCTAATCGCTAGGGCAATGCCCGTGGTTGATCCATAAGTAATTGGGAGCTAGCTAGCTAGTTATATTGAAGATCTGGTCCTACTGGTGAAATTCTTGATGCATCCGTCAATAACCTCCCATCATGCTTCATTGCAGACAAATCATAGCCTGCCAAAGCGTGTATAATGGATTGGCTATCGATCCTTTTCTGTATTGTCCTACGCCCAGATTAACTCTTTGCTTCTATAATGTTAATTGCATTTCCTGATAAAATAAATAAGATGACTAGGGAAGCCTGGATGATGGTTGAATTTGGCATTTCTAAGCTGAATGTGCTGAATCAGGTGAAACTGATGATCAGTAGTAGCCAGAATGGATGGCAATGGCCAGTGGCATTTTATAGTAGCATAATCCTATTCCAATATATGGTTGGAAATATTTCATGGCAAACGCCCAAGATTTCACAGCTCAAGAAACAATGGTCATGCCGCATGCAAGTCGACAAATCCTGAAGGGATATTTGTTATTTGTTTTCTACAAGGTTTATAGCTTTTCACACCCATTACCTGATAACTTTAATTAGCCCTCAAATTGCATAAAGGCTGAAGCATTTGTCTTCGGTCCCCACATGAGCATACCCTGCTATTATATCTATATTTATGTCTATATTATTTAGCTTGTTCATTCATTTCCCATTAAAACTTTCCTGCAAAGTCATCCTGGGCTCTTTAAACACTTAAAAAGACAAAAACAAGAACAAAGTTGAGCGACATATATAAATCCTTGACTACTACAAGACAAGCGACATATATAAATCCTTGACTACCACAAGACAAGAAACTAACATATATGGCCAGATTCCATTGAAGTCATTCTTGCATTAATTTGGTTTTTGTCTGTAGTTTATTGCCAAAGTTAGTGTCTCTGAAAAAACAAATGCGTCTTTCCCCACTTTACATGTTAGGACATAGTGTCCTTCCACAGGGTTATTAACATATATATATATATATATATAAAACAAAGCACGTATTTGATTCCCAATTATGCAAATTTTTGTTGCTTTTTTGTTTTGTATTAGGTCTGCTTATCGATCAAACTTGCATTGCTTTAGGTCTTTTAGGTTTTGGCTCAATGCTGACTCCAAATGTTTTCCAGTTAACTTCAATCTTATTGCGTCGTTAATCACTTCAAAGAAGTGGGTGAATAAAGATCTTTCCAACTTTATAATCGGTTTCGTCAATGCCTGAATATCATTTCAATTTTTATCTTTTTAAATTCCAAATAAAAAAAAGTACATATATGAATCTTTTCATATAATCTATCAGAATGCAAAAAACTCGTACAGTATCACTTGATAGATACGCTTGATTTTTTGGCTAGGATTTAATTTGGTGATGGGATAATTAGAATTTTTTTTTAATCTTGAATGTTTAGGTGTTTTTCATTTTTAGTAGTGAAAATTTAAAAATTATTATTTTAATTTTAAATATTATCAAATAAAGATTTATATTTAATATGTTGATAGTACATACTGTCAGTTACTTAATAAATTTGATAATAAAATGAATACACAAAAATAATAATAATCAAGATATATTACGTGCTACGATACGCAAATGTATAAAGAGAATTATTCCTTCAATCCTAAACTTTTGTGTATTAAATGTTAAAAATTGTTATTTTAGCTTTAAACATTATCAAATGAATGCTCTATTAATTCCAATGTTAATAATCAAATTCTAACAAACTAGTGCGCGGATGAAAATAACGATAACCAAGTAGCATATGTGGCATATATTTTTATTGAGCTAGAATTTCGCTTAAAAGTTCTAATTTAATAAACTAAAAGAAAAAAAATACAAATATGATTTTAATTTTTAATTTAGGGAAAAATGTTGAAATTTTTTTAAAATAATAAAAGTTAATATCTTCAATAATCATAAAGTAATGCCTGTTAATTAGTGATATCTTTTATTTATTTACCAACTAGTTTGACTGTTCAAATTTATATGTATTTGCATAAGTTATGTCCACATGAAGAAGCATATCTTTAACTATAAATAAGACCTGTCTCATTTAGAAGACATAGATAGAAACCTATATAAAATATTACAAATAAAATTTTGATAGTTTTGCTATATACTGCTTAGTGTATAGTGGATTGATGTTGTTAATACAAAATGCCATTAATTATAAGGCTTCATTGTATTCTCGAAATTTATATATCGGTAACTCTTTTGCATACCATATCAATGGTTTAGACGAATAAAACTTAAAAAAATGATATTATTACACACCTTGAAGCCTTCTTTAATTTCTTGTATTTTTTTATTTCTCGCGTACTAACAAAAAAAATAAAAAGAAAGAAAGAGAGGAGAAAAGAAAAAGACTTATACAAAAAATCATTTTAATTCTTGGTGTTGTTGAAATCACCAAACTTGAGGGCTCAAATTAAAGAAGTGCATGTTCTTCATAAACATTTGTTAACAATCAAGTGATCAAAACTAAATTTAAATTGTGAAATATAGTTTCTACGAAGTTGATGAATGTAATATTTGTAGGGATTTCGATAGGGTTGAATAAATGAATAAATTCAATCATCCAAAAACACAACGAAAGAAAAGAAAAGCCGCTGATGATTGACATCACTGCATGCTGTACAGAAAGTAAGGTTAATATTCTTTCTTAACGCAGGGTTGGAGGTCTGAAATCATTTAATTGTTAGGAAAATATTATATAGAAACTCGCATTATCTGCAAATTACTTAGAATAGCTTATCAGAATATGAAAACTGAAAAGTGAAACATTCATTTATATCTGTCAAAGATAGTACAAGCAGAAACTGTGATGACCTTGCCCTAAGACCCTATCTCAATCAGGATCCTACCTACTTTTTTAAGAGTGTTTGGTGTCACTGATATTAATATCAATATTATTTTTTTTGGGTTCACGACTTTCAAGATTGTCATTCTACAAGGTGCGTTTCTCGTTGGTTAAATCAAATATAGTCTCTAATGGTACGGCTTATGGCAAAAAGGACTCCCTTAAACTGGGAAATCCTTGGTTCAAGGGAAGGGAAGAGTACCTTGCAAGGTGACAAAACCCTAAAGATTATGACCTCAACAAAGATAATATTAATATTTTGATATGACATCAAACGCTCTCGAGGTAGATAAAGTCACCCCGATTGAAGGAGAATCCTTGCTGGTTGAGATAGGGTTCCGAGACATGGACATCACATAAAACCTAAACCCTGCCCCCGTTATGAACTAGCTAGTTATTTATGATGGTGTGGGTCAGGTCCCCCTGGACTTGATCTCTCAGGATGTTTGTACCGGTTTTTCTTAGCTTCTTCTTTCAGGTACTGTCTCAAGGTCTCGATAGGTTGGATTCCATTCGTCTTCTCGATCAAGGGGCGATGACTTTCAGAGCCTGAAGACAAAAGCAAGATCAAGGCAAAGCATATCAGACACCTAGAGATAGACATTGTACGTAATTAAGAAGATTACGATGCAACCTAATGATTTGACATCGAAGTTTAGAGGCTTTCCATATTTATATACTTCCTGATCAACTTTATTACAAAGTGGACGAGAGATTTTTAATCAATCGCTCTACTATAAATTGTCGTCTGACAGGGAAAGACCGTTGTTCCTGTTGGCATAGCTAAGTAAGAAAAAATAAAAAAAAAAACCAAGGTTTTGGCTAGAGATCATTCTGACGAAGCTACTGCCAATAAGATATCAAACAGCCACGAATTTTAGCTTATAGTAAGTTTGTGGAGTATTATCTATACTGCTGGATCTATAAGGTTTGCATCTTCACACATGGATAACTCAAGAATACGTCACTGATAGGCACGGCCATTCATGTATGTGCCTGCCATGGAGGATAAGTGGATAATTGTTAATCCACACCGGCCAGTGACAGTTGATAATAAAAAGTTCGAAAAAAAAAAACTTTGCATTAAATCAATTCTTTGAGGTAAAGTAGAAGCCCTTTATTTGGCACCAGTTAATTCTTTATTGGTAAGGACTTCACATGGATAAGACAAGCGTCAAATTAATACAGACAACAACCATCCTTTCGGATAATCAAGGATTTTGCATTTAATTTTACCCTTTCTTCCTGGCTGGTTCGCAATGCTAGATAAGATCAACAGTCAACATCACCACTTAAAGCTATTTTACTGCCATTTGTGACACAAATAAGATTGGAATCGAAGTCTAAGCAAGAAGCCAAGTACTTAGCCCTGTTAAACGAAGAAACACTAGAATCACTCTTGTTAGGAAATCTCTTCCAGATTTGCATCAGAGCACTCTGTTTGATGCTCCCGATCAATGAGCCAATAGAGAAAGCCAGACCTGAACTGTTAAATGAGAGTGCTACATACCTAAAAGACTTATTTTCTAGCCTTCTTTTCCCCTATTTGATAGTTAAGTTAGGCCTGTAGTTTTTTTTTTTTTTTTCAATTTTTACTTCCCTCCATGTCTACCTGCCCATATCATGTGGTTGCTGTATTTTTCAAATTTTCATTTTGATTATTAACTTCAACAGTACAACGAAACAAAGAACTGATTAATTTGTGATTAACAATGAGGTTGTGCATTGGACTAGAACCAGTATCAACAAATGCAGACTTTATTTATGGATTCTTTCGAATTTCCAATCAAATTGTAATTTCCTCTTCATAAAATGCACTCCGAGTATATTTCTCAAGGCATTAGCCAAAAGGGTGAAGACAAGCATTTTTTTTTGGGTCTTAATCAGTCCAATACTCGGGACGAACTTTAGACTTTGTCTTGTATTGGATATATTCTTAAAAGCTGCCAAATAAACTTAAAACCAATTCTTGTCCTTATATTCTATTCAAATGTTTGTCCCTTTGCGTTCTTAATTTTCTAGCCACACGAGCAGGGATGCAGCTGTAAACATTTCAACAATTTTTTTCCCTATTAAAATACGCTGTCCTGTAGAAGTTTGTCCACTCAATATAATAGTTCAGCAGAACTTTCTGGTTTTTAAATTTGAAGATAAATGGGGAATTAATATTTGGTATCAAGCTTGTAGTAAATTAAAAAAACATTGATAAATGTTCTTTGATTCAATTATGCACAATACACTTCGACCTGGGGGATTCAGATTTTCTGGTTGAATTTGATTTATTACTGGTTTAAAGCTCATCTTTCAAAAGGGAAAAAAATGAGGATCTTGCAAATTATGTTGCCCAAACTCAGAGTGTACATGAGATACTAAAATTTGTTCAGCATGAATATATATATATATATATACACTTAATTTATTTAAAATTTTTTCATATATTAAAAAAACCGTATTTGTAATTATATTCGAATATGCATTAAAAATTTAAAAGTCTAGACTGTAACAAAATAATTTTCTCAGGATAAAGCATGATATCATTCCACAGTCTCCATTTATCTTATCCATTATGTTAAAAGCACCGATTCCAGTTAAACTATATTAGTTAGTGTTCACTTTAAAAATGGTATATTATGAGTTTATAGAATCAAATTTGATAAACTTGAACCTTGTCATGAAAGAGACAATTCCCTTTTTTTTTTCCTTTCATTTGGACGAAAGCTATAGTTATATCATTCTCTTTCCGTCCCATAATCGGCAGAGAGATGGACAATAACATAGAATAAAGCTCCAAGGTTCAGTTGCTCTTACTTTCAGCTCCATAACAACAATGTCTGATAAATTTTAATTACATTTACATATACATGGCCTTGATTTTGACACCAAACTTTAAACGATTGGGTGGTCGGTGGGAGATAGGATCATATAAATTCTCACGTTCAATTTCTTAGTGCTACCCTCTTATTTCAGAAGGGATAATAGTAAAAGTCAGAACATTAATGTCCTTTCATCGTATTGTAAGAGTTAACGCCGGGTCTTGACAGAAATAAAAGCTTTTCCACCTTGGCAGATTTATAAGTATATTTTAATTGCTTCCTAGTTAAAAAGTGCCCAAAAGGTGGGGGAGGGGGGTATTGCTTTATTTGCTGGAGCAAAGCATAGCTGGATTTTCTATTTCTTTAACTTGCAAAGTGGCTTAGCTGTTTATAAAGGTACTTCAAGGCAAGAATTATCCTTAGATATAAAAAAAAAAGTGAAAACTTATCCAATTCAAATATTATTATATCGAATGGATTTTTGGTTTTATCAAAATTTTTTCTCAGTCGGATTCTTCTATAGGCAAAAAGTGCTGTTTTGACAAAAGGAAAAGATGAATAGAGACATAAATTGACATCTAAAATTGGTATATTCAGATTCTTATGTTTCATTTACTTCTCACCCATTTTACAGATATCAGCTTTTGGTGTTGTTTACAATGGGATTTTACAAGCCTTACGCTTGGTAATGAGTTGTATGATTGACAATAACTCAACAATGTATGAAGGTTATGTATTGCATTTATTTATTTATTTATTTTTTACTGAATTCAAGTTGACAATGAAGAAATAATTGCACGATTGTCACTCGATATGAAATTCTCCTATGGTGAGGTATCAGTGCTTCATTTGTATAATATCCGTCTGAAGATTTCAGCGCTGAAGTATAATCCAACTTTTCGGTTAAGTAGTACGATATATTATAGTCTATCTTATCCATGGATCATGCTCACTTCAAAGTCCTAATTAATTCAGGCATCCAGCACCAGCCAACAGTGGTTCCAGTTAGTTACGTTAGTTTTCGGTGGTGTCTCTCTAATCTGTAATATTATATGAGCTATAACTCGTTCTCTTTTTGGTGCATTTTAAGCCTTAGGATGAAAGCAATACTGTACTCGCCGAACTCCAGCTTTCACAAGGCTCCCT
>JAQSVH010000010.1:13447853-13485166 GCA_029448705.1 Adansonia digitata
AAATTAGGACTCATAATATTGAAATTTAATAAACAAAAACAATATCAATATAAAGATAATATTCATTGAAGGTAAATTTGATATAAATATAAGTAATAAAAAAAATGGACCAAACCATAATTTTAGGAAGACGATCTTTCAGATTAGATCTCTTTCCTTTTTTATTACGATTCTCTAATATCGTAATCTTTTTTGTTATTACTCTAGATCATCGTATTTGTATATTTATGGTCCCTAAGTAAGTAGATTATCTTGAGTTGCGCATACATAGCATTGGACTAAGCTGAAAAAAAAAAGGCTAGACTATTTCAAAAACAAAAGCTAGTCTAAGTTAAACATGAAAAACATATGTATAACAAATAGCAGGTCATAAATCCACTGTAATGCTAGGCATCAAGATACACTTGCAAAGGAATACCCATAACACGTATAAACCCAGTCATAATTATGCATGCACAGGAGTAAAAAAAAAAAACAAAATCTGCATATAGATATTTAAAATTTAATACAAAATTATTGCAAATACTTTTCAATGAATATAAGATAAAGATAAGTCCAAAGTATATGTCATGCTACTAAACCTGAGGAATTTTCCCAATTGCTTCGAGCTTCTTCGGTAAGCAACTTAATAGCAACATCAATATCATCTTGACCGGTTAGAAATACTAAAATATCACCTGGTGGTTCCTACACAACAGATCAAATATAGATGAAAAAATTAGTGGATGTCAATCCTTTCATCAAAAGACTCGAATAATACCACCAAGAAAGCCTTCACAGGAAGGAACAAGTAGTTATTGAAACATCAGTAATTATTGAAAGATGAAGTTTGTTGGTGTCATTCCCAGCTGGTGCAGAATATTAAAAGAGTTAAAGGCTAGACAATTAGATCTTTAAAGAACTATTTCAGCAAAATCGCAATTAAAAAACTTAGGCAAATGAAAAACTTATTTATCATATGTACAAGGTTTGGTTTGCAGAATTTATCAATGCATATACAATTATTTAACATCAATGAAACGCCTCAAGAAACTATCAAAAGCTGATCATTTGAACCGTCCCTATTTAGATGCATATATAAAACCCAAATTTTGACTTTATCACAATCTTCAGAATACCTGGTCATGGATCAATAGCACTGTTGAAACAGCAGCCTGAACATAGTCTTGTACGGGGTCCTCGACATAATGAATTTGCACGTTAAACCCTCTACCCTAAAAATTGAGTGCAAAGCAAGACCTAATTCATTAGTCCAAATTGAATGGAACATCGGTTGACGTATAACTTCCATCAGAAAACAAACAAGTTGCCTTCGAAATGAAAGTTTAGTTCACATATGTGTCCGAAATGGAGCAAAGGGAGTGATATAGTAAAAGAAAATACCTCAACAGATAGGATCGCAGGCTCCAACCTTAGTCTAAGCTCCCCACCTTCCGTTATTCGGTGCCTTTTGCCAGTTTAGATCAAATGCAAGATGTTAGGGTCAAATCAGAAACCTGTGGGGTCTTATCAACTAACTGGAGTCCAAACCAACATACAAATATACTAATAAACAAATAAATGACCTTTACAAGCTTGAAAAAAAAAATTCTAAATACTGTACAATGAGAAGATAGTTCACTAAAATGCTTAGAAGGAAACCTGGACTGGAAGAAATTGGACATTGATTTTGCTTCAATTGTAGCAGAAGATATAATCAGTCGCAGCTCAGGTCGACGCTTTTGGATCTGAATTCACAATGTTCAGAAAAGATATAAGAAAGTACAGGACCTATATGGGAAAAGTTGCAAATTTCCTAGTCTTTCCCACCACCACCGACAGCCAGTCAGCAAGTATTAGAGGTATAACCTTTTTCAGAAGACCAAGTAAAATGTCTGTTGAAGTGGATCTTTCGTGAGCCTCATCCACCATAATGACACTGCAAAATTCACAAACTTGTACTCTCTTTAAGAAAAAAAAAAAAAAAGAAAACAGCTCATCCATCATGATGACCCCGTGACAGTCACATATTTTAAAGTTTCTTTATAAAAAAGGAAGGGAGTGCTATGGCAAAGAAAAACAACAATAAAGTTTAAAGAGATCAAGGTTCTGTTGCAAAAGGAGCAATAAAAGAGTTATGCTCAAATAATACGAAAATACAAAGAAATATATAAGATACCTGCCACCGGCAGAGTTAAAAGCACACCTGAGTGTCATCAAATTGGCAGGTTTGCCAATTTGACAATCTGATTTTGCAGGAGCAATGATCACATGCACATAATATCATTTTGCACGACAATGAAAACTAACCAACATGTGGCAATAAAATAGCTAATAAGTTTGTCAATAATATATAAATATATAAATCTCACAGCATAATATCAAGAATGAACAAAGTAACGAAACTAGAGAGAAGCAGTATTGTCTGCACTACATGAAATTGTCTCCAATCTTAACCATTACCTATACTTGGTCAAAAGAGGATCATCCATCATTTCTCTAAGTAAGACTCCATCCGTAAGAAATTTTATTCTAGTAAGATCCTGCACTGTCAAAATGAACTAACCTTCAAAATTAAGGACATCGAATAACATGTACAATAAATAGAATCATTCTGAAATTCCATCTTACTTGATGGCAGTTTTTCATATCATCAAATTATATGCCAACGCATGCAATATAAAAACATTGACAAATTGCCCTCTCAAAGGTAAAACAGAATTGAATAAGACAAAAACTGAGAGATCAAAGATTGATTAGATAACTCACTGAATTAGAGATATCTTCAAACCGAATCGTGTAACCAACTTCTTCTCCAAGTTTGACCCCCATCTCCTCAGCTACCCTTGAAGCAACTGCCTAAGCATCAGATTAAAATGGAAATTATTGAGCAAAAACATTTACATGCAGAAAAGGCTTGAAAAGATGAAAATGCTGAGTGTAACAGCATATAGTAGCATTCGAAGCTACCTGGACAGCTAGTCGCCTTGGTTGCGTGCAAGCTATAACACGCCCGCCATCAGCCCAACCAGCTTCTTTTAGATACTGCAATTTAACAATGATAAAATCAAGATTCCAAGCAACCAGAAGTGTCAGAATAAACTTCAAAGCATAAAGAGGGAGGTAGGTAAGCAGCTAAAGTATTTTTCTTTAAATGGGAAAAATAAAAAATAAAAAAAAAAAGAAAAAGAAAAAGAAAAACCTGTGGGATTTGAGTGGTTTTACCACTACCCGTTTCACCAACAACAATGGTAGTAGCGTGAGACTCCACTAAATAAAGAATAGCAGTTCTATACTTGTAAACTGGAAGTCTCTGTCTTTGCTTCTCAAGGCTCGCGTACCCATATCTGTAAAATAAGAAAAAAAAATTAGGAAGAGAAAAGACGAGAAGAATACTGAAAGAACAAAAATTGCAGCAAAAAAAGCGAGAGAAAGATACCCAGAAGACGAGGAAGAAAGCGAAGAAGACAAAAAAAGGACGCCTCCTTCCTCGTCGTCCACCAACCGGGGCTTCTCGGTTCCGGGTTTCCAGAACTGCGCCATAGTTTTAAGCTCGGTTTTACTTGACTCTAGGGGAATCAGAATTCATATTTGTTGCCAAAGTGTACTTAGACGACTATAAAACGGGCTTTTTTTAATTCTTTGCTCTCTCCCTCACTCTTATGTCGGTTTAGGGTGATAGGCCCAAATAAAAAATTTTGGGTTCCTGGGTTAGGTGTTTGATGTTCGGCCAATAGGCCAGTGTTTCCCCAAAGTTTTTGTTTATTATTATTATTATTATTATTATCTAAAAATAGTAGTTATAATTATATTTGTATAGTTAAGCCATTTTTTAAATATTTAATCCAATTTTTAATTAAATTTTTTAATAATATTCTTTGAAATGAGAAGACAAACAAATAAGTTTTGAAAACAAAATAAAAACATTTTTCATTCTTTTTTTTTTTTTTGGTAATTATCAAAGTTATTTTTAATTCAGTGACTAATTTCATATTTCTAAGAACTCTAATAATTTTAAAATTATTTATTAGTGTTATGTCATTATATGATTTATTGATAGTATACATAATCTATTTATTAAGTGAATATTTTATTTTTAAGTGTTTTAATCATATTAAAATTTATACATTACTAGTGCAACGCATATTGATTAAATGCATCATTATTGCTTTTATTGTAAACTCAAAAGTCCGAGTTAACATTGCAGCTGTAATGGCAAAAGAGAAGAGGGTTTGTTTCTCTTGTAAAGGTTAAATTGTTAGTTTGTACGCTACAAATAAATATTAACGGTAAATATCAATTGTCAAGAGAATAAAAATTGTAAAATAAGCGGGTTGTAATCGTTATTTAAATTCACGTAAAAGAATAAAAAAGATTTTTTTAACAAAAGAAAGATAATTTAATTATTTTTTTTTTTTGTAAGAATCTTTTGTCGACTTAAATACAGAATCAAGAGCTAAGCTGAAATCACATCTGTGTCAACTTCTATACTGTTATATTCAAGACTCATGATAACTTAAATTGCAACCTTACTGTAGTTGACTTTTCCTGGAGGCCAACTCCAAGACATGAAACTACGCGGAATCGCGCCAATCATTTCTGCCTTTTTTTTTTGAAAAACAAAGTCCTAAGCATAATATATATATATATTCAGATATGATTCGGACATTGTGCAATGATTTTAAAGTCCAATTGCCTTTCTCTTGCAGTTCCATAGTTTTAAAATGTTGGCATCTCTGCCAGGCGCTGATCTCATTTTGCTTTAATCCTTTCTTTTGGAGTTCAAAAGTTGTCAAGCATTATAACCTGACAAACGTCGGTGCTATTTTTGACGTTACTTCTCTAGGTGGGAATCAAGAGAAAACATCCGTGGAAATTGCAGTTCAAAAATTCAATATTTCTCTCTTTATGAACCCTGGAAGAGATCCTTTGATAACTGCTATTACAGGTTAGTTATCTTCACTATATGTCAATAATTTTGCTTCTATTACTTCTATTGTACAGGTGCAGCTGCACTGCTTCATGACAATTTTGTAGTGACAATGATATGTTGACTTGGTTGCTGATGAAGAACCCGATGAGCAATGAATATGTGGGACGAAGGAGCTTTAATGGCTGCAATTTGAAACCACAATCATGCCTCAGTACTTTCATATCCAGCAGCAAGAGAATCGTCAACCCTCGGTCAGCCTTTGTTGGCAAAATTGACAATCAATGATTTCAAACGGAGGAAATGCTTTGTAGCTACTATTCATGTCTACACCTGGAGCATGGTTATCCCAGTTTCTGAAGGAGGAGGCACACGTTGTGTTCATCATAAAGCCAAGTGATCCCGACAGAGTGAGTTCAATACTCACCTTTCAGCTACCGGAACCAAGTATGGCATATTTTGAAAGGCTTAAAAAGGCCAATTAGAAAATTGGATCTGTTGTTGCTGATTTATTTTTAAGGACTTATTTTGAGGGGATGCTTGGGTTTAAAAAGCATAATAATATCGAGAACGACAGCTGCAAATACAAATATGAAGGAAAGTTCATAACCATGAGTGGAGCTGCTGCCTCTCTTGAACTTCCGGATGGGAAAGTTTTCCTTAGTCAACATCGCAAACGGTTTATATATATTACTGGGAGTGCTGCCAACAGCTTTGGAGGATTCAGCTTTGCGAGTATATCACTACAATTTGAACACTCTTCAGTACTATTGTTCTTAGATTTTCATGCACTTGATATCCTAATAAAGAAGCTCATGCATTCACATATACTTAGAAAAGTTTCCCGAATACTGACTAAAATGATAGAAAGAAAAGGAAAAATCTAACCTATATTGCTCCAACTCTTCATTTGTTCTTGAAGTACCGATGTTCGATATTTGTGTTTAACATATATTCGGATACGAGTATGGATAGATTTTTCAAATATATAAAAATGTTGGAAAAAAATTGAATATACTGGCGTCTAACACTTATACCTGAGTCCAGGTAACATACTGTGTGACTTCTTACACCTACTAATTAGCCTATATACCTACTCATTGGGGGATTTTTTTTGTCTTTCTTAAGTCTTAACATTCTTTGCTAAGATGAAACTTGTTTTTGCTCTCTCTTAAGCCATTCAAGAAAGGCTCTCCAATAGCCAGAGATGTTTCAAGGGACATTCTAATTCTGTACGAACATGGAACTCTGAAATCACTGGAAGAAAGTAGGTTTGCTCATTCATCCAAGTCTTCAACCCATCTACACTGGGTGTCTCCCAACTTCTGGGGTATTTACTTTATATTCGGTGCCACTTGAACAGTTTGTTTTCTGCTTTTCCTCATCAACCTCATAAGAAATTATTGCTGTGATCAAGACAAAAATGAAGACAACAGACCTCCACGTTAATGAATCTGTCCGCAATGAGCCAATCAGAAATGGTTGAATGTTATCTTTGTCTTAGAAAGATTGATGTAATAACTTTGTAAAAGCCTCTCTTACTTTTAAATAAGATATTTCCAATTTGAGTTGGACCTTATGGTTAATGTTTATGCTCATTTAGATTCAAATGTAGCCTCGTATATAGCCTGTTTCATTTCAATTCCATAACTCTCATAATTGCAGCTTTTCCAACGAGTAATCACGATAGCTACCAAATACGCCAATTGGAATTACATCACAATTTTCTCGTAGTCTATCACTAACAATGGTTATTTGTTTGCAGCTTAATATCATGGTTTAATGCCCTCATTATTGCGTATATTATGATCTATGAATTCACATTTGAATGGGTTTGTCAACTTTAACCAAGTCAAACAATGTCTACATCTAACTTGTATCAAGTTTTGCTAAATGTAACTGGGAGCATTTGGGCACTTTTTAAAATTCTCCTATTAAACTCAATTTTAAAAAAATAAATAAATTAGGCCAGAAATCCAAACTTTAACCAAAAGGCCCAAGTTAAAAGAACCCTTAATTGGTTGGCAAACTCTGCTGGGCAATGTGAATGGTCTGAATGCAGGATTACAGGTCTCAAATGGTCGTATGACTTAGATCATGACCTCAAAAAGAACCCTTAATTATTATAGCCCAAGTCTAACCTTTTCGTTTTTGAGATTTTGTGACACTGCCCCTTACTCTTCCTGTTGGCTTCATAGTTACGTCCTGAAAAATAACTGTTAGCGTCATCATATTACAGCCTAACACGCTTCCAACATTCTGACCCCGAAGGATAAAGACAGATATGCATTCTTCTGAATAATTAATGCCATTTGTTTTAATCCTAGTACTCTGTTTGGTCAGAATGTTTTGCCTCTTTAAAGACAGAATCAAGAGCCTGCTGAAACCAAGTACAGTCAAATTCCTATAATCTAGAATCAGGATAACTTGTGTTGCAACGTAAACGCAATTGACTTTGCCTCTGAAGACCAACTCTAAGACATGAAATTACTTGGATCTTATGTTTATGTCAATCGTTTACGTTTCTCTTATTCAAGAAATTGCTTAATTATAAATATGCAATGCAAGCTACAATTATTTAGGATATGAAACAAGAAAAGTAAAAGCTTTTGTTTGTCATGATTCAAGATATCGTTATAATATTCTTCCATAACGGAATGACTAAGACTTTAAACAATTCTTTTGTTGCTCAATTGCTTTTCTCTTGCAATAATTACATTGATACAGTTTCAATGCGTTGGCTTCTCATCCTGTCACTGATCTTATTTTCATACAACCTTTCTCATGTAGTTCAAGCTATGGATGATCATAAACTTACAAATATCGGTGCCATAATCGATGTTACTTCCCGTGCTGGGAAGGAAGAGAATACAGCCATGGAAATTGCCGTTCAAAACTTCAACAATAAGTCAAACAATCACCAGTTATCTCTCTACATTGAGAACCATGGAAATGACCCCCTGCTGGCTGCTACTGCAGGTTTGTAATTTAATTGTACCATATTTGTTTCTAGTATTACTTGTCTGTTTTTATGATGACTGAAGTAAATTTGATCGCAGCTGAAAAGCTGATTAAAGAGAAGAACGTGAAGGTACTTATTGGCCTGGAAACATGGGAAGTGGCAGCTCTGGTTGCTGAAACCGGAAGACGAGCTCAAGTTCCGGTTCTTTCATTCGCAGCGCCCTCTATAACACGGCCAATGTCAACTCTCCGCTGGCCTTTCTTGGCACATATGGCAAACAATGATTCTGAACAAATGAAATGCATTGCAACTATCATTCATTCTTACAATTGGAGAAAGGTCATCGCCATTTATGAAGACGAGACATATGGTGGTGACTCTGGGAAATTAGCTGCTCTAATTGAAGCTCTGAAAAATATTGGTTCGGAAATTGAGCATAGCTTGGTTCTTCCACCGGTTTCATCTCTGACTAATCCAAAAGAAGTTGTGCAGGAGGAGCTGCTGAAGCTTCTTAGCATCCAATCTCGGGTTTTTGTCGTCCTTAAAGCATCATCAGCCATGACAATTCACTTGTTTAGAGAAGCTAAGAATCTGGGGTTTATGGGAAGAGACTCAGCTTGGATAGTCACCGACACGATTACAACTTACCTCGACTCTTTTAACACCTCCATTATTTCATCTATGGCAGGTGCTTTAGGAATCAAGACCTACTATACTGAGAATAGTAGCTCTTATGCAAAATTTTATGGGCAGTTCAAGCAAGTTTTTCGGAAGAAGTACCAAGATGTAGATATCTTCGAACCAGGAATTTATGCCTTACGAGCATACGACGCAATCAGAATCATCACAGAGGCTATGGAAGGAATGATCAACAATAATAGCAGTTCAAAAAAATTTTCAGAAAAAATGTTGTCCAGCAATTTCACTGGTTTAAGTGGCAAAATCCATTTTGAACGAGGCATGCTGTCACATGATCCTATCTTGAGGGTAGTAAATGTGGTTGGAAAGAAATATAAGGAGATGGACTTCTGGTTACCTGGCTTTGGGTTCGCGAGGAGCCTTGTTACCGAAGAAGGTGAATCAAACGATGATGCAGCGAAGGTAGGTAATAAAGCTCAAGGGTTGTCTGGTCAAGTCACTTGGCCAGCTGACCTAAATCAAGTCCAAAAACCAAAAGGATGGGTGATGCCTACCAATGCAAGGCCACTGATAATTGGAGTTCCTGGTAGAACCTCTTTCGAGAAATTTGTGAAAGTTAACAATGGAACTAATCAAGATGAGGTGGAACCTGAAGGTTTTTGCATTGATCTTTTCAATAAGGCGCGAGAGGTTTTGGGTTATGACCTGCCTTACAAATTTGTGTCTCAGTTTGGTACTTACGATGATTTGGTCCGTGGCGTACATAACAAGGTAATAAATGAATCTCTTTTACTAATCGGAAGCTCCTGTTGATGACTACGTAGTAGACTGTCTAAAGAATGCTTCTTATTAATGCATTCACAATCACAATAGATACATTACATTTCCTAATTTATTCTCATCCTAAAAGTATATTTCTGATCAAATTTATTGCCTGTCTTCTGCACCAAAATCAATGGAAGACTTTTGATGCTGTTGTCGGCGATATAACTATCCTGGCCAACAGAACAGAACTTGTGGAATTTACTCAGCCATATGCAGAATCAGGGTTGTCCATGATTGTACCAGTGAAGTCCGAAGAATCAGCATGGATGTTCATGAAGCCTTTTACATGGGAGATGTGGATGGCGACTGGTGCCATATTGATCTATACAATGTTCATAGTTTGGTTTCTTGAGCATCGATCCAATCCAGAATTTGAAGGCACATGGAAGAATCAAATCGGAACTGCAATGTGGTTCACCTGCTCTTCTCTCTTCTTCGCGCACAGTAAGTGTATCAACAGTATGTTATACCCTAATGGTATAGCAGTAACAATTTTTGGTTATACATCTAATACTGACAGAAAATATACACAATTAGTCTAGTAATGCTCATTTTCTTGTAGGGGAGAATATACGGAACAACTTCACTAGAGTCGTCATCGTTGTTTGGCTCTTTCTTGCACTTGTCTTAACCTCAAGTTACACGGCTAGTCTATCTTCAATGCTGACAATCAACCAACTACAAACGAATGTTACTGATATTGAGCTCCTTAAGAGGAACAACTTAAAAGTTGGTTGTGATGGCGATTCGTTTGTACTGAACTACCTGGTCGATGTGCTTCGCTTCAAGCCGGAGAACATCAAGGCAGTTGGCAGTGAATACAGTTATACAGGAGAATTTGAAAAGAAGCACATAGCTGCTGCTTTTCTCGAACTTCCTTACAAGAAGGTTTTCCTCAACAACTACTGCAAGAAATTTTCTGCCACCATGCCAACCTACAGATTTGGAGGATTGGGATTTGTAAGTAGTACTTGCAAATTTGTTTCCATTAATTTTCAGCACCATGAACTAAACAAATCTTTACTTCAATGTATGCAGATATTCCAGAAAGGCTCTCCGATCGCCATGGACTTCTCGAAAGCTATTCTGACTCTATCAGAGAATGGGGTGCTTAAAGAATTGGAAGAGAAGTGGTTTTCACCCTCACATGGGTGCTCAACTGATGTAACTGACAACCAAACAGAAAGACTAAGGCTTCGCAGCTTCTGGGGTCTCTACCTAATCTCTGGTGCAACCTCTGCAATTTGTTTCATCTTATTCATCATTCAGATAACAAAAGATTATTGGCTTCAGCAAGACCAATTCAGAACCAATACTAGTCCAAGAAATAATAGTACCTGGAGTAAAGCAGTTAGGCTTGTAAGATTTATATATCAAGGACAAGAAAATTAATCTTGCAAGAGCCCCGTCCCCGACTTTGCCTCGACTGCCAGAAGCAGTTGGACGGGG
This sequence comes from Adansonia digitata, assembly GCA_029448705.1. Lineage (NCBI taxonomy): Eukaryota > Viridiplantae > Streptophyta > Magnoliopsida > Malvales > Malvaceae > Adansonia > Adansonia digitata. Next base: position 13,458,638 of record JAQSVH010000010.1, read on the forward strand.
CTCTTCAAGATGAAAATATTCAAGTCCTGACACCGCAGAGAATCACGAGGCCTCCTCCTCTGAAGGTGACGTTGAAATGCTGTACATTCCTGGCGGTTAGGACCAATGAAGAGGACCGAAGTCGGGCTTGGATCAAGACTTCTTGCAACCATCGAGTGTTACCTGATTGTAAAATAAATTCATTTGTTTTATTTATGAAGTATAGACTAGTTAATATTGTTTGTTGTATTTTAACAGATAAAATTCATACCTTCGATTTTTTAATAGCTTCCTTATCTCGAGATTATTTTCCATGATTTTCTAAAAACTTTATTGTTTAGTCCTAAAGCCTTTGATTTGAAGCTCTATGAACCTCCCAAGTTTTAAGAGTAGGAAACATGCTCAGGATCTCAGTACTACTTGAATAATCTCTAACACAACAAACTAAAGAGAAATTTCACTTGTATTGTTTAAAAAGGATAGGAGTTTTCTTCAACGTTTTAGACCAAAACAGGCAAGTGAAATTTAAGTTATCTTTGGCGGGTGCCTCAAAGGTAAACAAATCAATAAGTTGACTTTTCCTCGTATGAAATTAATCTAATCATTTTGGTCGTAGTTTTCTAGTTTTTACGCTCTAGACGGATTGATAATGTGTATTCGTACTTTTCAAACAGAAACGAGTGTCGAGCCTATAACAAGTTATCGAGTTGAATCTCAACATCGATAACTTTTACTTTATCTCAAAATCAAGATTTTTGATTTAAAAAAAATATTGATCTATTCCAATATCAAATATCTTCCATTATGTTTAGATCAGAGGGAAAGGAAGAAAATATACAAATATTTTCTTTATTTGGATAATTTTTTTTAAAAAAAAGAAAAAAAGTGAAAGAGTCGAGTGCCCTTCACTTTCCCTTGAATGTTTCCTTTTAAAAAAATAACTTTTACACCCTTAGGTTTTTTTTTTTTTTTTTTCAATCTTCAAATATCATTATAATTCGTGTAGTTCATTTAACAATATTTTTGTTTTGTTTCTCTTTAATTTATGTTTTGGTTTTATTTTATTTTTTTATCATTTTATAACTAATTCAATTTTTTTTAGTTAAAATAAGAAAAAGAAGAAGATAATGAAACATGTAAAAAGGAAAAAAGAATACCTAAAATAATAGAGCTTTTTAAATTTAGAATAAAATACTAATATTATTATAAAAATTTATAATAAATTTTATCTTAATAAGAAAGATTTAGGTTTTTGAATTTTTTCAGTATAATTAAATTTTAAAAAATTCGATTGTCATCTAAATATAATTGTAATAATACTTTTTCATGAGTTCGTAAATAATATATTTATTTAATTAAAATACTTTTTTAATATTTAAAATTTAATATAACAATTGATTTCATTTTTCATGTAATAAATTAATTAAACATTTAATTTGAAAACGGTATAATTAAAATAATATATTTATTTCTTTTCCTTTTTATTTTTAAATAAATAAAAGATTTTCATAGTCGATTATTTTCCACTCTTTACTTGTTTTAATTAATTCAAACAAAATAATTAAAAGTATTTTTTTTCTTTAAAAATCTTTACTTTTCTTTCTTTTCCTTTCCACTGCTTTCTTATTATATTCAATCCAAACGCAGCCCTCCCTTTCCATTGAAGGAAAAACAGAAAAGGGGGCCTTTAAAGATTTTCAAATGAAGTTAATCATCGTTGACTTTTTCCGTGGCAGACCAGGTCCAAGATAGGCCAAGTATTTCGGGACAGAACTTTCTACAGTTGCGGCTTTCAAACAATCTTTTTTTTCGCCATTAAAGGCTAAAAGAGTTCAGACTTCAGACAGTCTTTCTACCTAATATCATATAAGAAGCCTTTTTCTTTCATTAGGCTCGATTTCGTATATATTTTAGGTTCTATTTAATAACAACATGGCTAAATCTTTTTGCCCCGATGTCAAAGCCCAACAACCTCGATGCATCAAGCTTTGGCTTTTCTTTTGTTCATCATATATCTCCTTCTCGTTTTTGCCTCTGGAGAAGAAACCAGAAATGTTACCATGCTTACGAACATCAGTGCAGTCATTGATGTTGACTCGCTTATTGGGAGAGAAGAGAAAACAGCCATGGAAATTGCAGTACGGAGTTTCAATAACAATGGTTCAAACAATCACAAACTCTCCCTCTATATTCAGAACTCTAGAAAAGATCCCTTCCTTGCCGCTACTGCTTGTTAGTCAACCTTTTATCTCAATCTATTCTGCTTCTTTTTGTGTTAGTCTGAACTCTGAATCATTGTCTATCAATGGGGTATTTACTAATGGCATAGTGTACTTTAATCTGATTTCAGCTCAGAAATTGCTTAAAGAAAAAGCAGCTAAGGTGGCCATTGGGATGGAGACATGGGAAGAAGCAGCTCTGGTTGCTGATATTGGAAGCCAAACTCAAGTTCCAGTTCTTTCTTTTGCAGCGCCAGCCATCACACCACCATAAGCAGCCTCTCGCTGGCCCTTCTTGGTAAGAATGGCTAGTAGTGATTCCGAACAGATGAAATGTATTGCAGCTATTATTAGTTCATTCAACTGGAAAAGGGTTATAGTAGTTTACGCGGACGATGCCTTTGGCGGTGATTCCGGAAAGTTAGCTCTTTTATCTGAGGCTCTTCAAGTCGTCGGTTCACATATTGACTATGGCTTGGTTCTTCCACAATTTTCATCTCTGTCTAATCCAAATAAAGTTGTCCTAGAGGAGTTGATGGAGCTACTGGAAAAACAATATCGGCTTTTTATTATTCTTCAGTCATCCTTATCAATGACAATACATTTGTTTGAAAAAGCTAAGAAGATTGGACTTGTAGGAAGAGATTCAGATTGGATAGATATCATCTCGAAGTACCTCGACTCGTTTAACAGTTTCGTGATTTCTTCCATGGAAGGTACTTTTTAGGAATCAAGACCTCCTATTATGAGGATACTGATCTTTACAAAAAATTTTATCCCCAGTTTCAGAAAACTCAGAGGCGAAAATCCTGAGGAAGATAATTTCCAACCCGACATTAACGCCTTGCAAGCATATGACAAGATTGGAATCATCAAGCAGGCCATGGGGAGACCAAGATGAAGTGATGAAAACATTCCAAAAAGATTGTTGAAAAGCATATTTTCAAGTAATTTTACTGGTTTAAGTGGTAAAATTCGCTTCGAAGAAGGCAAGCTATCACATGATCCGATACTAAGTATCGTAACCGTGGTCGGAAAAAAATATAAAGAGTTGGACTTCTGATTGCCAGGGATTGCGTTCACAAGGAACCTTGAAAACAAAAATGAAAGTGGTTATGTTGGTGATATATACGTAGATTTGGCTGGTAGAGACACTTGGCCTGCTGACTTAAAGCTAGTTCCGAAAGGATGGGCAATGCCCACAACAATGAAGCCAATGATTATTCGAGTTCCAGCGAGAACCTCGTTTGAGAAATTTGTAAAGGTCGAAGACGATGGTTTCTGCATTGAACTTTTTTATAAAGTTCTAAGTGTTCTAGATTATGCTTTACCTTATCAATTTGATCCCCACAATGGCACCTATGATCAACTTTTTCACGAAGTCTACAACAAGGTAATAGCCCTTTGTCTCTCAGTTCATGTTTTTTTCAAAAAGTTGTAGTTAATAATCTTAATTCTTGAGATTAATGATCAATGAGAAAGAAAAGCTTCGTATAATTTGACCGCAAAAGAATAAATTGCATTTCTTATTATCTATCTATCAATCTGATAGCTACTTATTGGATTCAACCAATCATTGTTAAAAACAATTTCTGACAGCTAAACTTTTTCTCAATTTGTTAGTAATAAATAGAAGTTTCTTACATGTTCCTATGAAAACAACCCAAGAATTTCATTGTTAATGAACAATCCAATGTTTGATTCAGTTAAAAAAAAAAAAAAAGCAAGCAAAGGCGATATCCATGAAATTTCCTACTATTATTTTAATTTCCTTTATTTGTTTTTCTTGAATTATTTATAATTCAATTATACTTCTATGAAATTTTGAAGACAAGTAGTTTAATTTTGACTTTATCTTCATGGCACTTCTACTGTGATGTGAGGAAAAACCATGACGATCACCTATGGATGATTTGGATTCTAGCTTTGTTTTCTTATTTTCTATAATAAGATTTTTTTTTTTTGGGGGGGTTTCTTGTGTTCCAAAATCAATGGAAGACTTATGATGCAGCTGTCGGTGACATAACTCTACTAGCTAGAAGGACAGTTTATGTGGAATTTACTCAGCCCTATGCTGAGTCAGGGTTGTCCATTATAATTCCAACAAAGTCGGAGGGCTCAGCATGGATATTCCTGAAGCTTTTTACCACCGAAATGTGGATTTGTGACTGGTACCATCTTGATCTACACAATGTTCATAGTCTGGTTCTTGGAGCACCAATCAAATCCTGAATTCAGAGGCCCATGGAACAATCGGATTGGCACTTGGTTCACTTTCTCTTCACTTTTTTTTTTTTTTGGCTCACAGTAAGTTTCACTTCAAAATTAACAACACCCTTAAGTCTCTTACTTTCCAATCCGAGACTCTGATAGAAACTTGCATCAAAATCCATCTCAAATAATTCATATTTCCATTGTTTGACTTCTGCAGGGGAGAAAATTTACAGTAATCTCATTCGAGTGGTGGTGGTAGTATCATGTTAATCTTAAACTCAAGTTACGAAGCTAGCCTAACTTCAATGCTCACTCTGCAGCGATCAGAACCAAATTACAGATATCGAATGGCTAAAGAGGGCCAACGTTAAAATCGGCTGTGATGGTGATTCATTTGTAAGAACTTACTTGAAAGAGGTCCTTGATTTTAAAAGTTGCAACATCGACGATGTTAGTAGTGAATACAATTATGAAGGGGAATTCAAGAGCAACACAGAGCGGCTGCCTTTCTTGAACTGCCGTATAGGAAAGTTTTCCTCAGTCATTACTGCAAGCAGTTTAGCAGAGCCACACCAACCTACAGATTTGGTGGATTAGGCTTTGTGAGCATATGTAATATTACTAAAACATAGAGACGCACCTTAAATTTTCTTTTTTCATGGAATTTAATATTCTTTTTAGAATATATTTACCAACATATCTTTGCTACAAAATTGATGAAACTTCTTTTAACCCTATCTATATGCAGGTATTTCAGAAAGGTTCTCCAATAGCCAGTGATGTTTCAGGAGCCATTTTAAAGTTATCTGAAGATGGAACTCTGAAGTCATTGGAAGAAAAATGGTTTGCTCCTTCACCAGAGTGTTAGCCAATGTAACCGACAACGGTAAAACCGGGCTTGAGCATCCACAGCTTCTGGGGCCGCATCCACCATTTGTTTCCTACTCTTCCTCACTCACTCACTAAAGAAATATTGCCGCCATCAAGAGGACAATGATGCAAGCAACTTATCTCCTGTCGATGAGAGTGTTTGGATCAAAGCAATTAAAGTTACCAAATATCTTTATCATGGAGAGTTTTGTAGTCGTGAGGAAGCTTCAGCAGCTCCTCAAGCACCAGATATCAACGATTGGAGCTCTTCCACAGGGGATTAGGTTCCAACTCCCCCTAACATGGAGAATCTCGAGGTGACATCAAAAGCACAAACTGAGATTGAAATGCCATTGCAAGCTCTAAATTAACAAAAGATTAATGTTTGGCTGAGATTTGATTCATAACTTGGTTCATTATCCATTTAACTCCCGCACAAATTAGAATGTAACAATTTTTGAGGGCTTCAAATTTTCTAGAATTTGACTTCTATTTTTTTTTCTTTTGATGTCCACCCAAGCCAAAGTCTTACACCAGTCAAATCCAAATGCTATGCATTTGCCAATCAAATGATGCACAACACTCTAAATGCATATTTAAGTTCACTATTAACTTAAAAAAACTAGGTCTCATTCTACATAATTAGGTCTGAATAGTCATCCTCAAGGGAAAAAAAAAAAAAAGTCATAAAGATACAGGCAACCCCGCGCTCCCCGGAGGCATGCAATGGATCCTCATAAACACTAAACTTCTACAGGGCCGGGAACTCAAAATCCCAGATGCTATCCAATCAACTTTAAAACAATCTCCTTATCACTACAATGACTGTTGTTAGTCCACAATGAATCTAAAAACCCATCGGCATCCTGTATCAAACAAAACTTGCCATGAAAAAGACAGTAGGTTTAACACATACAATGACTGCTCCTCGTGTTCTTCAGGTGCAAACAGATTCTCCAAATTTAGACCGTCATTATTCTCTGTTTCATGCTCAAACTACCAGTAACCTCTTCCTCTTCCACGTCCTCCCCAACCCCTACCCCTTCCTCTTCCACCACCTCTCCCACCATAAGATATACCTTCCAATGCTCTATTAACAAGCTGATTTTGCATGCCACCAGCTCCACGGCCCTTCTTTGTCGCAAAATTATTAGATCCATTAGCTGCAGTAGCAGGTCGCTTCGCCCTGCACAAAAATTAGACAACATTGAAATTGATTTGTTTCAGGGGCACACTATAGCAAGAGTCCACTTGAAACATATATGAAAAGGAATATAGTTTTATGTGGTTCAATTCTATTAATGTTAATGCGCACTCATCAATCCCACATCAGTTTAATCATGTAGGTCTGACTTTCAGTGAAGCGAAAAATACATGGAAGGTATAAAGAAGCCTAACAATGAGAAGAAAACAACAGTAAAAGTAACAGGTAATTTACCCGGTTGCAGTTGCACTGGAGGGTACAGAAGGTTTTATAGCTTCTTTCCAAGAGAGGTTGACACTCTTATCTCCAATAAATGCAGGTGTTTTTGAATGTAATGGCTGAACAGGTAAACAGCAAAAGATAAGCAGCTGCTGAGTTGAGGGTAGCATGGCATATGCTTTACAATTAGAAGATAAATTTCACTCTCTTTTACCTTTGTCATGGCTAAAATGTTATTGCAGGTACGCAATCCAGTAGTAGTATTCTGCTTTTGAGTTTTCTGAGAGCAAAGAATGAAGGATAAAGTCAAAAAGGAAACAGAAAACAAACTGTAATATGGGGGCTTTTAAAAATAAACTCACAATGCTATCCTTTGCTTCATCAGATTTAGCAGCGGCCATTGCTTTGTTGTGCTCAGCCATTCCCTGAGTTAATTTCTTCATTGTGGCCCTAGTTAGGTCTTCAACACTACTCAATCTGGATTGCCATTCATTAAAAGGTTAGTATTAACAGTATACAAGAAGCATTATCAACAACGATGAAAAAAATTCAACTAAGGATGATAGGCTGGAGCACACTTGAAATTTTCTTTTCTGTTTGAGCATTCTATACGGATTCGTAAAGTTAGCTTGCAGCCAACCTGTACCTCTATGTTTAGGTTAAAAAATGGATGACTGCCCTATCTTAGGCAACTCTAGAGCAATTGTTTTTCCTTAGCAAACTGCTTAATTTCGTTTCATAGATTGTATATTTTTTGTTTTTTCTTTAAAATAGGACTCATTGGAAAATATCTCAATATAACAAAATTGGAGTAAGAAAGAAACAGTCATTAACAGTTATCTGTCTAATCTAGGCCATGTAGTGATAAATAAGTGTATAAAATTCCTGTTCACTCCTACAGCAAGAATTTTTCAGATAAAAAGAAACCAAGAATGTCTTCAACAAATCAACCTCTTAGTCTGTAGTTAAAACAAACACCAATAAACACAAATAAATTAAGACTCTTACAAGCAAAGATAACTTTTATCAAATTACATTAAGAAGAAAAGAATCAGTTATTTATTTATTTTTTTTATTTTTTTGAAACTATAGCACAGTGGAGATTGGAAACAAGAAGTTACATTACCTCTCAGTGAACTCCTTGTAATACTCTGAGAAGTCCTCCCCAAGCCTATCTGATGGTTGACCAGTCACAATCTTGTAACCACATAGACAATTTGTGGCATTGGGAGCCTATGTAACAATAATATTCAAATAAGCATTGCACGCTATACACTTAAAAACAAGATGGTGAGAAAGGAAATTTTATTTAAAGGATTATTTGAAGGAAAAAATAAAAAAAAAAAAGAAAACAAACAAACCTTGTGAGCCAAATGGTGAAATGAAAACAACAAGCATTCAACATAGGTAAAGTTTGTTTCTTCTCCAGTCTTCCTCCGAGGCATATACTTCTAAGAAGGAAAGAAAGAAAGATTCATAAATAGAGTCGATATAAATATAAACATGTGTGAGACAATTATAGAAAAAAACTCCAAGAATTCAACAAGACATGATAAGAAAATGCAAGCCCATACCTTTAAAAGCTGAACAACAGAAGGAAGAATCTGGCGTGAATCCTGTGGTGTTGTGTAAGGAGAAATTTCTGCTAAAGCTTTGAGCAAATCTAGCTTTCGTTCCTCCGGAAGCTGTAAGACATGGACCTTTTAGAATATATTCCTTAACATGGCACTAGCTACTCAGTAGAACAATAGAGGATCATGCCAGAGCCTTTATAAAACAGAATTCCTCAAGAATTTCTAATAAAAGGAATTTCCCATTTTCAAGATTTACAAAAATGATCAGGAGACACCTGAACATATTTAAGAAACATTTCTAGAGCTTCTAAGGTATAAGCATGTCAAATTTTTGTACTGATTGGATGTTAGTATATGTTAAGTTGTTCATAAATTTTATAAATGCATCTCACATTATTACCATGAGCTACTTTCCAGCAAACTCTGTTGCCATTCAGAATTTGGTCTGAACCATATAACAAGCAACTTTCGCATTAACACTTCCATGCCTTCCAGATTTTCCACCAACAAGAAGGCAAATAGAATAAATTAAACATATTGCTGGAATCAAATCAATCCCAATTTTAGAAGCACTGATTATTAACAAAAAAGTACCAACTATCTAGCCAAATGCAGGAGCTCAAGAACTTCAAATAGAAGAAAATAAATCATAAATGCCCAGGCTCTGGATCTAAGAGAAAAACTTTTAAGATTCATCCACATCTATGGTAACATGCAAATCTTCACGATTACTAAAGACTAGAAAATGTCAATCATAAGCACTTTTCATTCAGTAACAAAATAACAGTGTAACAGTAAAGAAGATACTAAATAGAATGAATGTATATTTACTGCACTGATAAGGACTCGTGCAAAATGAGCTTAGATTACATATGTTGCTGTACTTGAGGTCACAAAATAGCATTTTACCTTATCAAAAACAGGTATAATGTGCTTGTTTAAGTAGTTGAGGAACTTGCTGCCAGATGCACCCCTCTGTAAAATGATTTAGAGGTAAGACACAGCTAAGAAGGTTCATGTATCAGAAGAATATTTAATGGACGAAAAATAGGTATTCGGTAATACCAAATGCAGTCCTTACCACAAAAAAGGGAAGAGCCATGAACAGGCATGATATCAACCTATCTATATGATCTGCATCTGAAACCTGCATTTAAAAGCCATTTCAACAGTTACAAAGTAAGTTCATAACAATGACAGCACAATGGTTAAGCTCAACTAGACAATGTTGCTGCTAAAAATATTTTTTAATATTTAATGGTGCCACATCCTTTCTAAAGAATATCTACACTAATTTATGCAAACAGGTAACTTGGTACATGTACCGCATCACAAAGAAAAGATCCCAAACCAATATTCAGAAATGAAACTCACATCAAATTGTGCATCTAAATCAGCCTGGCCTTCAATTATTCCCATAAGTTCCTTCAAGCGCTCAGGAGGAGCTTTCTCCCCAAATATGCTCAAACCTTTTAAGAAGTCCATAAACATTCTGAATTCAGCTCCAGTTACATCTTCTAAACTCTGCAAAAGAACTAAATAAAATCAATCCTGCATCTTCACAATTCTGGGGAAGAAGGAGAGATGAATAAAATAATAAACACTTAAGCAGTAAAATCAAAAGGATACCTTTTTAATTAAATCAGTTATATGCCTTTCCATTTCCTCCTGAGGTCTCAAGAGTTCAGCTTTAAGAGGAAAAACCTATAACAATAGTTGATTCCCCATCAATTAGCATCACAAAATAGAGTACGAGAAGAGCAACAATGGGTAAACTAAGAAGCAGTCTTAACCTTATCTCGTATAAAGCATAAAACCTTGTCACGGATGGTGTCATCTTGACTTGGGTCATCAACATTCCAAATGTGCTTAAATAGTGCTGTCAAGGACTCTGCATTCACAAGAGAATCTAGTCATCAAGGGACAAATGAGAAAGAACAGTTCCGGAAAATGATGAGCACATTGTATTGTGCCAAATTTACATGGTTATGAGAGCATATAAAGTAGTTGATTACAGTCATCAGGATAACCATTGCATCTAACTTAGCATTTTAAGTATATGCCAAAGTTCTTTTATACACAAAGCTCCTGACCTACCCTAGACAATCCTCACATCTTCTGGCCTGTAGAAGAGGAAAATGAGATAGAGGCAATATGAACCATAAGACCCATGTATTCATCCATAAAATCCTAGTGAAAACGCAAACTAAGCACTTCACTTAAAAAGCACCATAACCAAATGTCATAAATTTTGAAGACATTAGAAAACCATGAAATGTGCCTTCACCAATAAAGAATGCTAATCAAAGTATCAATATACCCAAAGTTGAGTTTGAAAAATTTTGTTTTAAGAACTCAACTGTAATATTTAACTTATAGTCAAATTTCACCATTACCAAAAATAAATAAATAATGCATTCATTTACCAGACTTCATGAGAATGCACATTACCTTTCACATCCTGCCTCAGTACAGACATTAGGGCTTTATGAACAGCATCACGTTCCACAATCTCCTCTAGAAGAAACAAAATAAAGCAAAGCAAAGACAGGGTTCAATACACACACACACACAAAAAAAAGCTTTAAAAATAGTAAAGAAATTGTACAATCTATCAAAAAAGAATTCCAATTTTACCAGCAGTAAGGAGTTGCCCTAAAATATCTACTATTTTAGAAATATACTCCTTTGTGTCCTTGCAAAATAAAGGAAGCCCCCGAATTGCTTGCACCCGAACCTATTAAAAAAAAAGTTGAATCAAATTAGATACAAAACATTTATTAAAAGTTCTACTTTAATTCCCCAAAATTTCAGTAGCCAAATATAATAAATAGGAAAACAAATTTAAATGATAATATATTATATCAGTAAAAGTGTGGAGATCGTCTATGAACTAACCGCCAAATCTTCTTCTTCAATCAAATCGAAATGCGCATTGAGAGCACGGCTGGAGAGGTTAGGGAAGAACTTGAAGAAGCGAGGAATTAGCTGCGCAGCCAATTGCTTCGCCTTTATGCTTGTTTTCGTGGCATCAATGATTCCCTCGTAGTCTTTCACATTCTGTATCAGAAATTAGACAAGTTACAGATAGAAAAAGGAAAACCCTAGGAATAGAGAGTGAGTGGGAGGACGGACCAACCTGAGACTTATCCTTGGCCTCGTTGAGGCGTTCTCCAAACTCGTAGAGCTTCTCGATTTGCTTGGCTTCCTCGGAAGCGTCAGTCATCTGGTAGATTTAAGGATGGAGATAACTGAGAGAGTGAAAAATTCAACAATATTAAGATAAAAAAAAAATTAACTGAAAATTTATACTATTTTGAGAGATATAAAAGAAAAAAATACTTCTATAGGGTTTTCCTGGGTTTTTGTAGTCTGCTTGGATACCGAGAAATTGAGAGAGAAAAACGAAAGAGTGGCAATGAAATTAGAAGAGCGTAAAAATTTAAAAGGGGGAAAACCTAGTAGATTACTTCACGAAGACTCGACTTTTTTTTTTTAATAATTTAAAGATTCAAAGAAACAACGAAGGGTGAGGTTACTTTCGCTTTAACGGACCCTCCTCCAGTCGACAGTTTGCTGGTTGCTCTTTTTCTTCGTCAAAACGCTGTGTTTAAGGTTTTTGGGCCTGGCGGTCCATTATTTAAGAACATGTAACTGTAAACAGTTAAAGCCCATAGGCCAGATCGACATTTGTTCTTCGGCCGAACGACGACTCTATTTATTGTTTATTATTTTTATGACTTCTTTTTCACAATTCTACTATGCTCATCGAGCATGAAGTTAAACATATTTTTGGTATTATAACGATATTTGCTTACTTTTTGTATTAATTTATCGATATTTATTTCCATCCCAAAATTAAATGCCACGCTACTTTGAATTCAGTCAGATTACTTCATAAATCATAATAGAAAATTTCATATTTTCCGAGTTACAAAAGAAAAAAAAAAAAAAAAGAAAGAGAAAATTGCAGTATTACAAGTTACAACTTAAAATTGCGAAGTACAGTAGCTTATTAGTGTTTTTTTTTTTTCTATTATTTGAACTTTTTTCTCATGTGATCAGACCAGTTTTCAGTTACGCTTGTCATTTTTTTTCTGAGAAAGAAAAAAATAGCATGGATGAACATGCTAACTGTTGACGGAACCAAATAATTGCAAAGACACAAATAGGGTATGTTTGTAACTCAAAATAGAAACGAAACTTTCAGCTGTTTATGTACTATGCTTCAGAGTTCCTGATCATTCTAGTTAGATATTTGCATCTCTTATGGTTAAAAAGTGTGACAATAACGTAGATTATATAGATCATGAATATGTACTGGATTCGAACCAAAATTTAGCTCAGTTGATTCATACAGTCCATTTGCATTCAACAAGTCTGGAGTTTGAATCCCAGAATTTGCAACACTTCCCCTACCCTAGGCTATGGCTCCATTGTACCCAAAAAATAAAAAAAAGAATATGCACTGGATTGGCATGTAAACTACCAGAAAGATCAAAGTGTTCATGAAAGAGAACTTAGCTGACAGCACATACATGAATATAATCTCAGATGAAAGCATGGTTATCTCATTATATCATCATTTCAATGGAAGAAGAACAATGTAAAATTATCTCAAGACTGCTATCCTCTCTCCTAGAGAGGGTTTCTATAATTTATTGAAAATGAAACAAGTAGCGTCCAGCAAGACCTTGGTTAAAAAGCAGCATTGCAACCAGCATTTCAAGTTCAGCAAATATCATTTAAAGAAGTTATAGGATGGGCATGTCTAAGGCTCGTAACACATCCTTGAACTCAAAATCACGTGGTTCTTTATTGAAACATTCGACCAGCTTGTACCTCACATCATTCAGATAAAAAGATAGAGTGGTCTCTAGGAGCCACTTCGCTTCCTCATCACTAAGCTTGCTGGTGAAAACAATATCTCCACGAATAAGTACCAAGTCCTTGCTTTCGGCAAATTCTGTGTAAAAGGATGCGGTCAAGTAAGGAGCTGCTTGAGTGCCTCTTGCTCTGTAATCTTCAAGACCAGTGAAAAGCATGTGTGGCAACTGTACTGCAAGAAAATTTCGAATAAACATTTGAGCAAAATTAAAAAGTCCATCGAGCAGTACAAAACTTGTTTATCTACTTCACAGGCATCTGCCATCTAAATGTCCCAAAGGGGGTCTAACTAATGCATGAAATAATTAGTATTTGATTTATTATAGCAAATAACCCTAACTGCATCTCTAAGCATTCATCACAAATATTTGGAAATCAGCAGCCAAAATGTTTGTTACACTTTTTTTATTTTACAAGAATGGCCAGTAGATTGAAACTCCTGCAGCCAAGGCAATTCCAAGGCTCTCTTCAACTGCAGAAGCGAAGCGATGCCAGCTATGATGTTTTTGCCTGATATCATACCGACAGTATGCTAAAGAAAAAGAATGACAAATTTGTGAATAATAATGACGGCAAACTGGTACCATCTTGTTAAATAATATACACATTACAGCATAACATGATTATGAGCATTATTATATACAAAATGCTTTCCCTCGTTTGAGTCAAAGAAATTAAGTTTCATATAAAATAAATTGACAAAATCAAAGGCTACTGGACGTTGAACAAACCTTGAGCAAACATTGTTGTATAACCACTTCCTCTCCACAAAGGAACGACAAAATACCGGCTGCTAAGACAGATTAGAAGTAAGGACTAGCAAGAACTATGGAACCGAACAACGTGATTGTAACAACAGAAAACTATGGAATAAAATGGATTTACCAATCTGAGCCTCTTTGTTCCAACAAACGGTAAAGTTTTGCCTTCATGGTCAATCCAATATGACCTCTTCCCAAGTGATACTGAAGAGAAAAGAAATTTGCTTTATCGATTCGTTCCCTTATACTAATAACGAAGAATGAAAGGGAAAAAGTTGATCGAGTACATTACATCATCCCAAATAGAAGCGAGGTCTTCAGGTGAACGGTTCTTTGCTCTGTCCAAATCCATGATGGAATCCAATGGTTTGGGTTGTAAAGGTGTGAAACCAGTTGCAAACCTCGAGGTCCTGCAAAAACCAAGCGAACCCCATTTCAAAAAATCTCCTGGGATCGGTTCTTTTTCCGGGTTTTTGACTTGTTGTTGCAAAGAGAAAGCAGATAAGCTACGGTTTAGAATCCAAGAAGAAGAAGAAGAAGATGTTGCTTCGTTAAGGAGGATATATCTCAGTGACGATGAAGCTTTTGCTATTCTGGTGATTCTCGATGTTAGGCATTGCATAGTTTCAAGTTTTTTCAGGTGTGGTGTCAACTCAACTCCAACTCGCTTCGCAGAGTGATTTTATCAAACGCTATGCGTGCAAAGCAACTCCTTTGATCCGATGCTCGAGAAAGGCCCTAAAATGTGAATGGGAAATCTTCGGCCCCATTGATGTCACCACCGGTTCTTATTTGATCATTGCTTTATGCTTACCAGTGCAAATTTGGAGGGCAAATTGGGCTTGTTTTTTGTTAGTCTGTGGCCCCAAGGTCTATATTTTTTGAGTTGGACCCAAGGACCAAGACTCTTGTCCCAATCTCTTGGTCAAGAGAAAACAAAGTTCGTTCCAGGCCTTCTCTGCAGCTATGGACGATGGGGCTCATCTGGTGTCAAAAGGGAACAAGACATGGAGTGAAAAGGAAATATTGTAGTATGCACATGTGAAGCATGTTGCTTCTCTCTTTTTGGTTTTCCCTTTTAGAATTAACAATCTGTTAAGTGTTAATTTAGATGATCAATTATATGATTAAGTAGAAAAAAAAAACTAATTGTTATATTTACATTTCAATCGGTTTTTCGTGTGTAAACTAAATGAATGATTAATAAGCTTATATAAGTTGAAAAAAATGAAAAACAATAGCACATATCTCTATAAATTATAAGACTATGAATGAAAAATAAAAAAGATTATCAAACTGAAAAGCTTTAATATCATAGAAAAATTAAATAATCAACTATTTTAAAAAATTAAATTAACAAAATAATTTAACTATAATATTTAAATTCTGACGAAAGTTCATCCTTTTATTGGGCTCTAGGCTTTTCCTTTAGCCCTAAAAACCAACGTTTCTTCAAAATCGGAGTCCAAAATTTCAAATAGCTCTCTTTTTTTAAGTGGACTTAAGAAAAGGGCGCAAAAGCTATGCACTCTCTTTCCATTTCACCCGACTTTGCCTCAATAATATGCAGAAAAAATAAGCAGAAAATTCTTTTACCATTCAAAAAGCACCGAAGCCTACAAATCAGGGCGATGAGAGCCGTGGTCCAGAGGGTCGCCTCTGCCAGCGTCGAGGTCAGTCTAAAACTAACCTCTCTTAAAACTATAACTTGAATCTTGTTATTATCCTAAACATCATCATCATCAGCTTAGCATTTTTTTCCCAGGTCGACGGACGCATTGTGTCGGAAATCGGACCTGGTCTCCTCGTTCTCGTTGGACTGCATGATTCCGACACCGAATCTGACGCCGATTACATGTAATAAAACATTTCCATGCTTTCGATTCTTATCCAATTCCTTAGATTTTTTTTTTTTTTTTACAGTTATTGATGATGAAAATGAAATATTTAATCTTTTGTAGTTGTAGAAAGGTTTTGAACATGAGATTGTTCACTAATGAAAGTACTGGCAAAGTATGGGACCAAAATGTAATTTTCCCTCCTTACTTTTCCTTTAATTACAAAATTTCTGCAGTGAGTTGAGGGTTATACACTAAAGGTTAAAGTTTTGACTTCAATCTTTGGGATAATTTTTAGGTCATGCAACGTAATTATGGAGTTCTACTAGGTAATCCTGATGCGTAAAAAAAATGTTCATTGTTTCTTTTTTTCCCCCCTTCTAGACTACAAAGAATTGAATTCTGAATTCTAAAGTCGTTTGGCACTGCAGTGAGTCAATTTACACTGTATGGATTCTTGAAGGGTAACAAGCCCGACTTCCATGTGGCAATGCCACCACAGAAAGCAAAGCCCTTCTATGAATCTTTAGTTGACAAATTCAGAAAAGCTTATAAACCAGATGCAATAAAAGGTTGTTTCCATTTACCCTCTATTCATTCTAACATTGATTGATTGTTAAATGATTTTTTTTTTCCCTGTTTCGAAGTAAATTTTAAATCATTTCTAAATGCATTTATGTATTCTTTTATTTTATCCCTTACCTACTAGAGAATGTTGAATGCAAAACATGCAGAAAGGAGATATATTTAGTGTATAGTTTGATTGATAGACGCAAAGATGCAAACTAACAATTATTCTGAAAAACTTATGATGGTTTTGAGCCGTGTCGGAATCAAATCTGTCATGTTACTGTTGTCATTTAGAGAAAATACATGGAGCTATATAGTTGTTTTCCAAATATTCAATTAGGTGACTTGAGATGTTGTGCCGGGACCAAGTTTCCACAGAGCAAAGATTGTGTCTCAAACGCAGCATAATTTATTTGATAGATGATGAATAATGTGTTTAAAGTTATTTTGACTTCGTTTTGGTCATTTGGTGTAGATGGAATATTTGGAGCAATGATGAAGGTGAGGCTATCCCACCCCCAAAGAATTTTTTGTCTTGCTTTCTGAGTAGAAACTTTCTTTACGATATTTTCTGACTTGGATCTTTATACTCGTTTAAAGGTTAGTTTGGTCAATGATGGGCCGGTAACAATGCAGCTTGATTCATCACAGCCATCGAAGTGAGTATCACGAACGTTAGTGATGTCTGTGAATGATTAATACTCTGTTATTTTCATGATTAGTTCTCGAACTTTACATGCTAAAACAAAGTTGAACCTTTTCAGGAGTACAACTGAAGTTGCAGAGTCCTAAATTGGTGGATTGAGTACACTATTATATTGACAGATTTTTTTAGATTTGTCACAAACACAAATTTTTAGATAGTTTCATGCGTGTAAGGCACTAATTTACTGATTCTGATAGAAGCTCAACCTTTTTATTTAAAATCAGCTTTTAGATATTCCTTTGCCTACCGAATTAGAAAGAGTCAAGAAGATCAGGGCTTCTGATTCTTGCTAAACTTGACTTGTGAAATTTTTTATTACCTTATGGAACGTCTTAATAGATTTGATAATTCGTATGTGTATGTCATGTTTCATGTGTTTTTCTTATGTTGATTGTATAAACATAAACACAACTGAAATTATTAAATACATTAAAATTTTAAATATGAACACAGTTGGTATTAAACATATCATATTAATCGTATTTAAACATATTATATTATATTTATTAGATTGGTTTTTATAATTTATTGAACATATTATGTTATTTTCGTATCATGTCCAGAACAACTCTTAGTTATAATGGAATATAAAAGGAACTGAAAAGAGACCAAAATGGAATTTAGAAGGAACAGAAAATAGACCCAAGTTTGAATTCTATAGGGCTGGATGCCTACTTTCTTAAGTCCAAAGGCCACAATTGCAATATTGGATGGCAACAGAGCTGGGTACAATGGAATAAGTTTACCGTAAGTACCTGTCATTTATATTACAGCGACGGCCAAGCAAATTAGATTCAACATGCGTACTTTTTAAGACCAGAAGACATTCTGCATCTTTTCTTGACATCCTATTAAGTTGTTGAAATGATCATTGCCGCTGTAAATAGTGCTTCTTTCCCAAGGGATGAAATCTCCATTCTCCTACAACGTGAGACAGACCAATGCACTTCTTTTAAAACATAAGCCATCCAACATGATCCTAGAGCTTGATTACTGCTCACACTGACATTATTGTTGGACACATAACATGTAATAGTATTACAGCTAATAGCAGAACATAGAGAAATAATAAAAGAAGCTTACTCATCTGCTCCTCTTAGACTATTGAAAGCAGCAGTTACGTTCTTAGATATTTCCATGAGAGAGCTGTCTATAACGGCTTCCTTGCAATCAGACTTGCCAAGAAGATATTGCTGAGATGACTTGGAGATATAGGCCTGGAAGAGAAATCATAAAATCTAATCAAATAAAACAAAAATGGAAATAAATTTGTACAGATGAACTTCATAGCAGTTTTGCCTTAGTGCTAAACAATAATCTTGAAATTTTCAGAGTTAATATCACCAAAAAAAATCCCAGTTTTTAGCTTGAAATTTAGATTTACAGTCGTGTCTCATCACTCTCATGTCTTAGTTGCAGGACTACAACAATTAAGCATGCAATTTTCAGTGAAGACAATTCTGATTAAGTTTCTCAACTATTGATTACCCTCATATCAACAACTTGAGCAAAACTTAACATGATATGAATGAACATTTGGAATAAGGAACCATGGCAAAAACCCCACATACTACCAATGGAAAAATCATCCTTCCAAGCACCTTATTAATCTCTCGCAACAAGATACCATTTATTGCTCAAGAAGATGAATCAAAACAACAGCAGATATTCATCTCAACTCTCTACTTGCAATAAAATAATTATTAAAAGCAGGGAATAGCATCAGCTTTAACAAATAACGAGAAGACTCACAAGAAAACCGTGCGCCAAAAGCAATTGAACAACTTCTACACTAAGCTTTTTTATAATGTTTCTTGTGTTGCTGCTATTTGAAAGGGACTTCAAAACTCCAAGAAACGTAGAATCTTCAGAAGGACCATTTGACCTCCGAGTACGAACAGAAAGCTGCATCACAGAATAAGAATATAAATTATATGTTAGCCCAGACTTGTCTCACAATTTTCTGCATAAAATATATGCACATATATGTGCATTTGCAATAAAAACAAAATATTTCAAAATAGATTATTGACAAACCTTTTACGACAACTCAACTACTAACCTTAGCAGTGTATTTAAGGAAGTACCGCACAACGATTTCAAGCTTCCATTTAGGGTCATTAAAGACCTGAAAAATGTGAATTCATGGTTGGAAATGCTGATCATGTAATATGTCAATTGGAACAAAAAATGCAATTAGGAGAGGAATACTTAACATAGGTACATAACATTACATTAAGGCCGAAGCTACTGAGCATGTGATACGCCAATAGGAAAAATATCCAATCAGAAAGGATATTTAACAGTAAAAAAAAATTAGCTGAAGTCTGTCCTTGAAACACCTAAAACTAAAAACTGCTGAAACATTGTTTTACACTGATGATGGTAATGAACTCCAAACATCAATATCCAAAAGCAGTATATAGTTAAGCTAAAAAGTACTGCCAAAGACAAGGAAACGCCTAAGTGAATTGGCCAGATAAAAGGTAAAGCCTGTTTGCTTGCCCAAGCCTGTTTGCTCACCCTCTAACTTACTAGGCATTTTTCTCTACCAGATAAAGGCATTTTTTACGAACAGATACGTGTTTTGAGGGGAAATTGTGTGTGTTTGTGCATGTGTGTATACATATATATATATATATACATATATATGACAACCTGAAGGAATGGGGAAAGTATATATCTGTCATAAGTTAGCTCGTCCAAGATTATCTCTACCAGTGGGGTTCTGCACCAAATCCAAAGGTTAGACGCCTAATCTATATATACATATAAAACAAAATATGAAGACAAAACTCAATCACCAAAAATTGAGTCAAGCAATGACCTCACACCATCAGCTCTGGTAGTTTGACCTTGCATGTTAGCTTGCTTCTTTGACATATCAAGTTCCATAATCTAGACAGGTCCACAAGTCAGAGATAGTGAAAATGATTTAGAAGCGTTATATATTTAATGATATTTTGGGACCCAACCATTATCAGAAGTTTCTGCATAGCCATACAAGTAGTCCTTTGTACTTCAGGTAAAGCAACTGCTACATCAATATTATGATCCTCAGATGATTTTTCCATAGAAGTCTCAGGACAGTCGGACTCGTTACCAATCGCCGCATAATCTTGGCACAGTCCACAAATTGTAGACAAGCAGTCTTTCATTAAAACCTTGTAGTTGACTCTTCTTGAAGCCTAAAAAACAAATCCAGCATAACAGCCACATAGAAGATTCGTGACAAAATAACTTCACCCATTTAATGAAATATATGAGAATGTCAGAAAGAATAGGTAGCAAAGAAATTAAAGGCTTAAAAAATAAAGCTAACCAGAAGCATGTTGAGTAAGCACTCCCTCACAAAGTTCCAGTTCATGTTTTCTGCATACAACAATAATCTTTCAAACCTTACTGAAGATAAGAAGCATAAAACATTAGATATTGGCTTACCTTTATACAAATTGATACGGGGTACAAAATCTCCTTCAAGAACATTGACAAGATATTGGAACAGTAACATATTTCCTAAGGACTGCAACAAAATTGTGTTAGCATCAGTCAAACTTATTTACAAAAAAACAAATACAAAAAAAGGAAAGAAATAGACAATTATTATAATAGGATAGAAAATATAGATCACCTACTATGGAAAACCAACAACCCAACAGTATAATTAATATGGATTTTGCTAAAGGGTGCCATACATGCAATCTTTAAGGTTCAATAGGCCACTATTTGCAGTAACAATTTCTGCATTTAATGCAGTAGTTGGTAGTTAACTGATGAATTTCATATGCATTGGTAGAAGATATTTCCCAATATGGTAACCTTAAAAGAGTGCCCTTGGGGCGCTTCTTGGCAAAACTCAACCAATTACCATGAGCTTTGCCATTAGAATCGGTATGCAGTAGTAAAACACAATTATTTGAGAGACTTTAGTACTATGTGCAAACTTTCCAAAGTACTGAGATGAAATACAAGGAATAAGTACACAAACCTTAGTATCCAATCTTTGAGAAATTGTTTTATTGGCTATTTCAGCAAGGCCTTGTATAAATTCATGAAAGCCCTGAAAATGATAGAAGTAGTGAAGCAAAAGCTAACAATGCTACGCCCAGGCAATGTTGGTTTCTGTAATTAACTTTCCTGCTATTATCGCAAATTTCCCTCTCATCCACAAAGAGTTCAAAATAAAAAAGAAACCTCAATTATTTCATATCCTCAATAAGCGTTCTAAGTCGAAGGTTTAAAACAACAAATCCAACTCACATTTGGATCAAACAATCCACAGGACTTTCTTCGATTGGCTTCTCTCTCACTAGACATAACATCTGAGGAAACCATAAAAGGCAACCATGCCTAACAAGCAACAAAGTCAAAACTAAATAAATAAAGGGCCAATCAAATTAAAATGTAGAATCAACAATACTCAAACATTGTTAAGCATCGTCAAGATTACTATTTACCTCGTTAATCACCAGTTCACGCGAACCATTACCAGATGATTCAGATATATAAACCCGAGGAAAACACTGCATTTAAAAATAAGCTATTAGACTTTTTTTTTCTTCTCAAATGAATTAAGTAATGCAATCATAAACTAAAAAAATAAAGATATCAAAGTCAATTACCTTTTCGATCTCATTCAGAAGCTCATAACTAGACATTATAAGTTCTAGAGATGTCCCTGCCCTCAGGATTTGAAACACCGCCTCAACCATTTTCCTTTAATTAAAAAGAAATTAATGATAATAATAATTTTAAAAGCGCTTCTATCCTTTTTATTGAAAAAAATGAAAATAATTTGATTTTCAAAAATAGAAAAAGGTAGTGAGAATGTAGATTTACACAGTTGGAGGAGTTCCATCTTCAGGTACAATTGAAGCGGTACGCACGGCTTCCAGAAAGTCAATACCTAAATTCGACCAAACAAAATTACAATTTAGTAAAAGAAAAAAAAATTACTGTCACTAATATTAATCGGCTGAATTTATTTCAAGTCGGAGAGTATACGAACGGTCATCTTTGGCATCCTGAGAATCTTTGTGAAATTCAGCGGAGTCGAGGATTGCTAAAGTGTTCGCTTCCATGCATCCTCTATTGATTCTTACTCTTCCATTGCTGCAGTGATCGCTGAAATTCCTCTTTTCCATTTGTTTTTCTTCTTAATTTTTTTGTTTCTTTCGAATTTCAAAGCCCTAATTCTTTTCTATTTCTCTTTCTATGCTCCCACAGGCAGGAGCAAGATTAGACGCGATTTAATTTATATTTAGTGGGCGGAAATAAGGGGAAAAAAATGGTGAAGGACTCAGAAACCAGTTGACAATTCCCGCTCAAATTGCCAATTATTATTTAGTGGCATATACCAAAAACATCTTTCCGTTGCCGGGACTTGAACCCGGGTCTCTCGGGTGAGAGCCGAGTATCCTAACCAACTAGACTACAACGGATTCTTGCTTTGTTTTTTATTATTATTATTAAGTATAAAAACTCCGTTTAGTTCCATTTAGTTGTGGAACGTTGAAGACAAAAGCAAACAATTAGTTGATATTTAGATAGAACTACCAGTTATTACTGTATCAATAGTCTTGTTAATCTTGTAGTGAATTTTTCTTTGTACTCTTTCAATCAAATATCTTAAGTTTTTTATTACATGATTCAATCGCGAAAAATAAATAATTGGAACCCACCAAATAAACTTAAGTAATCCAAAATAATTAAAATTTAAATTGATTTAATTTTAAAAGCCATTAACTTAAAAATTAAAAAAACAAAAAAGCAGCCCAATAATCTCTATAAGTTGTAAAATTGCCCCTAAAGAAGGTCTTTTGCATAATTAGTGCCTCCAAAGACAAAAGCAAGCCCAAACCTTGTTGTTGAATGCCCCCCTTTGCTTTATTAAAGCTTCAGCTTTAGCAATAGTTGATTTTGGGGAACTCTACAATATGTGGACTGATTGATGATTTTGAATGCAACAGTGTGATATATGCTTATTTTTATATATAGCTCCAATGGGTCACGCACCTGTTGAATTCTCTTGACATGAGAACAACTTCGGTGCTTCTATTTCAGCTTTGGTTGCTGTGGTTTGGCAAACAAAACATTTCCTAATTATTCTTTAGCTTCTCCGAGAGAGGATTAGACCCAAACATAATCCCGGATTTTACAAGAAAATCAAACATCTTTTTTTTTTTTTTCAAATATATTTACTCTGATTACCATAGAAGCAAAAGTGAATCGTTTGAGGCAATTTTGCACGCTCTTGGATTGTTGATTGCGCCTGAATAGAAGTGTTCATATTGATCTAAACTTACTCATCATATCCATTATATATATATATATATATTTATTTATTTATTTAAGTTTAACATGGCTCAAAATATGAATTTTAAATTTTGTTTAAGTCCATTCACATATGTAAATGGGTATTCTATATCTCTTTAGATCTATGTATATTATATATGTTTATTTTAATATTATTTACTAAGTTAGAAAATATAAATAACTTAAAATATTTTATAATATTTATCTTATAATATTATATATTTATTTTTTTATATGACACAATTTGTATAATATATAAACAGTAAATTAATATATATTATATAAGTAAAAAAGTAAGCCAAACCAACCAAACATTAAATATTGAAATTAAGGTCCAAACCTTTTTTAAACCCATCTAATTATTTTGCTCAAACATAATTTTTAAACTTAAAATTTTAATTTAAACCCTTCTATATATTAAACAATTTTCGACCTTAAACAAATAATTCGAACATAAACAACTCGATTCCCGAATCATTAAACATACCCAACTCGATTCAATTACTTGCATTACTCACTGAAGTTTTCATCCCCGGTACATCTGATCATAACCGCCGCAATTGCATAACACTCTCCAATCTTTCTTTGGTTTTAATTAAGCCTTTAATCCTCCCCTTTCGCCTGTTTAATATTTTTCATTTTTTATTTTAAATGTTGAAGCGTGTGGCCTTATAATACATTCCTTGCAATGGGTTCGACCTTATTTCTTAACTAAGGATGTCAATTACTGGATGCCAAGGAAAATGGATTTCAATGGACCAGATACCTCCCATATTTATTCACGAAATATATATTAATAATAAAGATATACGAAAATATTAAAATTTATATAAATATATAATATCTTAAATTTAAATATACATAAACACATAAATTATCGGATTTAAATAGTGCATGCTATAAGCCCAAAAGCATAGTTAATTTTAAATCTTTTGAAAACATCTGGCATATAATCATTGAAAATAACGTATATAATAATTGGCCAACGCCAGTGTGCCGATAGTAAGACAGCGTATTAAAATATATGCTGAGGAGATAACCTTGGCAACACCTGGGCTGTGAAGGTTTTGCTTAGGTGATAATGATATACGTATAGAAAATGCATTAGTTTAACAATATAAAAATCGATTTGATTCTTCAGCCAGCTTTCAATTCCCCTGCTTCAGCTGTTTTTTTCTTATGTAATTGATCATGAATTACAGGAAGGATTTCGAGAAAAAAAAATACATACAAAGTGGAAGTATCTGAACAAATTATGCGTCCAAATGATTAGAACAACCACATAAGTCAACATCAGAAGCTTAACAAACACAAAATCCACTGAATTCTGTAGTGTTTGAATTCTAAGTTCTAATTCCTTTCCATGAATTAAGGGGGTCAGTTGATTAAATGGCAAGTTTCTAACTGGAATTCGTCGTGGAGTAGGATGAAGGTTTAAATTATGCGTATTAATAATTATATATATTTATATCAATTCTCAAAACCTTCTACTCTGGATTTGGTGACATTGGGAGATTGAAATTTCAATTTGTTGATACTTGATATGGCAAAGATGGCTTTAGAAAGTAGTCACCACAAAGCATCATATAAGTTAATACTAGAGAATGTATGGGCGAACTTCCTTGGTGGAGAAGAAGCTGATAAAAGTAAAACAACTAGCAATGCAACAAAATCTTCCGAGTCCTGGGAAGAACAGCCGAGCTTGGATGGGAGAAACGGATCGATGGAGATTTTACAAAGGCTACCAAGTCTTGGGAGGTGGATATCATTGGAAGCTGACGCCTGGGAGGATCTTGTTGATGGAATCATTCCTTCAGGCAATATAGATGACCAATCCTGTAACGATAATACAAGCAAAGACATGAGCAATAAAGGGCTTAGAGGGAAATCCATGAGAGTAGAGAAGGTGGCAACAAGACATTACCGCGGAGTGAGAAAGCGACCGTGGGGAAAGTATGCGGCGGAGATAAGGGACTCGTCGAGGAAAGGTGCTCGAGTTTGGCTTGGGACTTTTGAAACAGCTGAGGAAGCAGCCATGGCCTACGACAAGGCTGCTTTGAGAATTAGAGGCCCCAAGGCATATCTCAACTTCCCACTAGAGACAGTTGCTAAGGCTATGGGCAACGACTCTGCTTGCGCAAGCCTCGGTTGCGTTGAAAATTTCACAAACAACCGAAAAAGAGAGTCTCGAGAATGGGAAGAAAACAGTGAGTTTTTTATGGTCGAGCAGCCAACAATGAAAAGAATGGCAAGCGTTGAAGAGCTGGTTGAGGACGGATACCATCATGTATTTGAGTTTCAGGATTTGGGGAGTGATTATTTAGAGAGCTTGCTGTCTTCTTTCTGACAAAATTCGGACACAGGTTAGCCATCTGAAGGAGTCAAAGGGATATACAAGATTTAAAAGATTACTAAATGTAAATTGAAATTGGTTCTCGATCATCATTGCTAGAAACATTCAATACAATATATTTGATTATATAAATCTAAATTTTCAAAGAACCATTCAAACTAAAGTTAACTTGACAGTCTAAATTTAGACATAACATCTTTCAGAAATCGTATTGTGAGTGTTACATTTAAATACTGTCTCTTAATTTCACTATGATTCAGTTTTTTTACATTTAATGTTGATTTGATATATGCATTTTCTTTTAAAGCAATAAGAGATATACCAATTATATTTTCCTATAAAAAAACATCATTTAGATAATTATTTTGATCAATCATGAAGTTTTACATAAAAATTTATAAACATATATAGGAGCACTTTTTAGTCCTTTTCTTCATTGAATAATGGTGTTTTGCCTAATTCCAATCCTCACCGCATTACATCTGTTTTTCTCATTGGATTCATATAAGTTGATCGTTTTATTGCACTGAATTTATTTCATTACTAATCCAAGATGAATAAAGTTATTAGGACAATCTATTACAAGTTGCATCATCTCTTAAATGTTATGTTGTCCAAACAGTTCATGTACTCTAAAGTTTATGTCCATCATCGACACTTCTGAACATGGTGTATAAATGTATTTTTCCAAATATATTAAAAACTTAAAAAAAAAATTATACCTAAAATATATTTGTATTTTGCACTTGCATCAATTCTAGATAAGGTAGCTTAAATGTATAATTAGTAAGGTTAGCTTATTGTCAAGATGAGTATGAAT
>JAQSVH010000010.1:13501988-13517393 GCA_029448705.1 Adansonia digitata
CGTGTAAAAGAGATCACTTAGGGCCTTTTTCTCGTGTAATGCTCGAAGCTTTTGCTTACCAATTGAGTTCCTTGATTCAGTGAATTTTTTCCCCCCTTAAATTGCAGGTTTAGAGTTGCAGAAATGGAAGCTTTTTCTGGCTGTGATCTCTCTCCTTCGTTTCTCTCTAATCTCATGGTTGAAATTTAGCTTTTTATAGTCCTTAGGGCTCTATATATATGTAGTATGAAAACATTGTGGACCAATGTACTCTCTAATTTCTTGTTAAGGCAATATGTATGAATTAATTATATGCTATTTCACTTTTAATATGCATGAAATAACCATAGAAGTTATTAATTATATGCCTAGTTTTAACTTATTTGTCATTTTTCTTTGCTCATTTTTCCTTTGAAGGTAAAGCTAAAACTCAGTGTTTCATATTATAATAAATGCAGCCCCTCTTAATAGCTCAAAGAATGGCAGGCAAATTTTTTCGAGCCATGATTTAATTGTTTACGTTTCCTATATTTAGGGTTTAGACTTTTAGAGTACTTTTGCAAGTTAAAATGAGCCGATTTGGAACTTTTTAAATATTATATATATATATATATATGTTCATTTAAAACATTTATTTCACACATTCTCATAATACATGCGTTTGAAAATTTCTAGTATTTTTAGTTAAGTTTTTAAACTTCAGATCTAATATTATAATTCCAATGCCAATCAACATAAGAGTAATTTACCTCCTCGATGGGCATGAACAAATTTGAAAGCAGCTTTGACTTCCTTAATTGCTATACCATTCAGCAAGCCAAAAAAAAAAAAAAAAAGAGATTTAAGAACCTAATACTTATGACAACCTTGTCAATGTCGGGCAGCTGTACTTCATGCATGCTAGACTCGGTTCAATATTATTATAAATATTTGAGATTTTAAATGAGTAATTACTGATCAACCAGGCTTATTAATAATGCAAGGGCATACGGGTTTAATTTATAAGGGAGGTGTCTTTAACATATTTGCAAATGTAAACCCTTTGAAAAGGTCTTCTGAAGAAGAGAATAAAATAAGATCAGACAGGATCATGATAACTAATCAAATACTATGATGTCCTGTAGGCATCTAAATTTGTCTTACTTCTTGTACACGATAAATTTTGCATTTCATGTGGTTCATCTGTAAATAGGGTTTTATTTAGGATTCTCCTGAACATCAAACAACCTATCCAAAGCCCATATTTTATGTTAGAGAACAACCAAAGTCCTGATTGTTTCAAAATTCAAAACGCTTTTTCTTACACGAATCTTAAAATATTGAAAACCCTAAACACACCCCCAAAATGGTTGGTCGGACTGTAAACATTTCCCTGTTGTTTTTGTCGTGAGATATAGCTATGAATCTGATGATGAGTGGTTAAAAGGATGGGGAATCAATTTTGGTGTTGAGTGGTGCAGATTTTTGACGTGCACTCTGTTGAGAACAGTGTTAAGCCCCTTCCCTCCCCCACATCAGCTCCTTCACACTTTCGATTTGACAAAGCGAGTTGGACTTCTTTCACCCTAGTTTCTTCCCTCCAATACGTCACATTTTGCAAAAGTTACTGTGTTTTTTACATGAACCATCGACAATGATAATCATGACAACTCCCCAAGCCCCGAAAATCAAACTTGGACTAATTCCAAAGTAGATGGAGAAAGAAGCAATGGCCGTGCAAAGTCAAAGAACTACTTGAACCTGAAGCCCCCCCCCCCCTTTCCCATCGTTTTTAGCTTGGATTGGATTTATTCCAGAGGCTGAGGGATGGGGGGGAAGAGATCTGTTCACTAACAGGATACGTGGCGTAAGAAGAGTTGTCAAGTTAATCTAATACTGACTACACGTGGGGATTAGGTGGTATCAAACAGTAGGTTTGATTGGATAGTTCTGGTCTTTTGGGCAGACGACTTTTCGCCAATTATACTGCAAAGTTCAAAACAAAACAAAGATCGGTAGGCTGCTTGCTGCAGCTAAGCTTAGGTAGGCAGGCAGACAGACAGGCTCCCTCCATCCGCCATGAAAAAGCACGCAATGGGACAACAATACAAAACATTTCTGCTTGCATCACAAGACAAAGATCAGATTTTCTCTGTTCAAATTCTTCAAGATGATGCAAAAAATGATTTTGGTTTAGAAAATGAAAGAAAATTCTTTTTTTTTTTTTTTTGTGGGTAGGATCTATTACTTAATTATCATAATTGTAATTTACTGATTTATATTTACGTTAGGAAGAAAGTTACAAATGAGTTTCCTATTCCGCCAAATAGTTCAATACTACTTGCTATTCCTTTGTATTACTAACGAAAAGAAATTAAAAATGAAAAACCTAAACAAGAAGAGATTGGAGCTCAACCTTTTGAACAAAAAATTATATACTAATCACTACGCTTCGTAATATATTTCCAGTCAATCATATTATTGGGAACAGTTAAGCTTCTTTGATCAAATTTAACTATTTGAGTAAGTTTAACATCATATGCATTTGAATTATTTAGATGTTTAACTAATAAATATAAAATTTATTTTACTGTCTTGTGGATCGAAAAGTGATTAATTCACAAAATTACTGACAAATAAAAAACTTGTTTTCATTATTTTAATTTTTAACGAGACAAAAAGTATTTAATATAAAAAATTTTATTTTTTTTCTTCGTATAACAATTATTAAATAAGTCTAGATGTTTGAGTGAATTTAATATGACATAGTTGAGCTATTTAGATGTATAAATGAGGAATATATAATTTTTTTTATTATTTTACCCTCTAAGAATCTAAAAGTACTTCATACATAAAAACAATGACTTTTTGTTAATAGTCATCAAATCAATTTTAACAATGTGAGTAATTGACGGCTTGGTGCTATCCAATCGTTCCGTTGTTTTCCGAGCTGTATTAACCTGACCCTCGGGGCCTGATTTGATTATTAATATGGGCTATACCCATTGTTGGCCTATTAAGCTGAACATGATTGCTTTGGGCCAGACAATGCTGACCAATCCATTCTTGTCGAACTTCTTTTTGTGTTTTTTTTTTTCTTTTTATTAAAAGCAAAATAATTTTGAACCATTTTCCTGAATTCTTTGAGATGATTATAATGCTTTCTCTTTCACATAACTCCCAAGTAGTATTGCATCGACAGTGTAAGAGAAAAATATCTCATAACACAGTTTCAACGATCTTTATATTAATAATATTGATCTGTTGCATCAACAATAACATCTTCCATGGGCTGAAATATCTTTCAGCAATCTTTATGATGCCATTTAGATATAAGTTCTCAAGCACAGACCAAGTTATGATGACTCATGAAATGTATTCCATATAACATACCCAGTTATAGACTAACATACATCTTTGGTGAGCAGCTGAAACATTTAACATACAAAGTATTAAAGTCCTACAAATATAATTAGCTTCTATGCTGTACCATTTTAAATTAGGTTTTTCAAATGGACTGAAGAAAAACAGCCATTTCTCTTTGCTTGTAACCGTCTTCCAGAAGTTGGATTCGGCATCAGCACCCACGATATCATCTAAAAGACTAACACCGCACTTCTGTGTGTATATGAACTGTACAAATTTATGGCCACCAAAAATAAGAGCTTAACTTGGTTTTCAGATAATTAAGAACTGCAGAAAGGACTTAGTAAATATGCAGAATCTCCCACCACTTACCACTTTGTATGAATTAAAAGCTTTAGTGGATATAACTAGATGAATGGTTGTATCTATTTCAGCTTTTGTCCCTTTTCTTCGACTATGTCCGATAATAACCACTTAAGTCGTCGGCAAGATAGTCACACTGCAAACCAAGCCCGTAATCAAACTTCTCACTTGTTGGTACCACCACATTTGGAGTGGAATAATGATTTCCAACATGATCCTTCACGTTAATCTTAGCCCTTCCTTTGACATAGCGCTTGTCGGACGGGAACTCTGCAGTAAGCCTTCCCATCTGCTTCTGCAGATCAGCAACTGTATCGTTTGCTGATTTCCCCTTTGCAGTTTTCTTACCATCAATAAGCTTCAATTCCAACCTATACAAGGCACAAGCATCACATTTGTTGATTTCATATTCATAAAGGTGCCACTCAAAATGGTTTTGAGGCTGTGGATCCATGTAGTATGATCTCTTCAGTCCTCCAAATTCATTCATAACTTGTTTCCTTGACTCATGCCAGCCACGCCCACTGTAATCAGGCAAAGACCTCTGCTTTCTGTTCCCACTTTCAAATGCTCTTCGAGGCTTATCAAAAAAGAGCCACTCCCTAATTGATTCACCGTCAAGAACCGAAAGATCAAAGAGTTCTGCAAACACGGGAGAAAATTAATTAATTTCACATCATAAAGAACATCGCGTCTGATTAGAGAATATGTTCTGTTCCCACTCATAAAACTTGCCACTACAACCAAGTAAAAAGCAATATTGATAAGATGTACCAGGAGCATTCCATGGAGACTTTGCAGTTGCAGCTCCCTCACATTCTGGTATACCAACATCTTTTCCTTGTGCCTTAGCACTGAGTGCAGCAAAGAGCAGCCCATCCTTGAGGCCTATGCCAGCAGGTCGCAGAATCGGGCCCATTCCAGGTTGCCCTTCATTCATTGCTAAAACAGCATGAAAGCTACTACAGAAGTCCTGACACCAGTCCAACCCTTGAGCAGGCCTTGGACAATCCCAAAGGGCACACTTTGGACCCAAGAATGCAGATGGTGGCAGGCATATACTTGGCAGATAGCTACAAGTATGAAGCATGGCACCCTCCCCACAGAAACCAGTACCATTAAAACCTGTGTAGAAGTGTTCAAAATCCTGATGCAAATCCAACTGATGGTATTCCAATTGAGTAGCCCCTTCCAAGTTGTTAATTGACGTGGCACGGACTCCTGAAGGCAAGTCTTTGCAATGATCAACTAATAGAAAGCCATGCTCATGTTGCCCCTGATTCACTCCATAAAACTGTAAGAACATATTGAGCACAAAACTAGATAGTGAATGCCTTTTTCAACATTATAACATGCCAAAGAAAAACAGAAACTGTTAACTACAGAACATGCATGAAATATAATTAGAGAAAAACCAAAGGATACGAACTTCTGCTTTAGGGAAAGATAGCTTTAACGCAAAAGTACAAACAAGAAAAGTTAAATTAAAGCCCCAGAAAACTCAAACAAAGATCTAGGTACAAAAGTATGCATAATGCTGAACAAAAGGGAGGAAAGTACACATTAGCAATTAGTTTATGCTCTGACTATCCATTCTAATAGAATGAAGAAAAATTCATCAACTTCTCAAACTTGCCACTTCTACACAACAAGGCAGCCCAGGAGCACACACTGTCTCAAAGGCACTCTGGCCCTATTAGGCAGAAGTTTGGTACCCTTAACTGCGCACAGGATACTTCCACACTGCACACCCCCACTCAAGACTAACATGCCAGGCTCAGTCTTATCACCTAATCCCGATAAAGTAAGATGGCAATAAAGCAATCAATTTGATAAAGGTATCTAAAATAATATGGGATACTATCAACATCTTAATTGGCTCAACTTAGATTCTAAGTGGCAGTTTTACAGGAATCATAATTTATTTGAAAACTAAATGTCAACAAGAAGAACACAAGGGAGAAGTGTTCATTAAAAAAAAAAAAATCAATTATTGGTGCCATGAAGAGATATTAGAATGAAGTTCACTAGCTGCGCTTGTCTTCCTAATCATTGAGTGGGCAATGAATGAAACATATTTGATGCTCTGCGCACTTGGAAAAATATCATATATCCTCTCCTATTTTCACAGAAACACCCACTTAATTCCTTAGGAAACCAATAAATTATAGAGTTAAGTTTAAGGTAACCAAATCCTATTTACCACAATTCTCATTAAAGGCCAACTAGAAGAGAATTCCAAGCACATTGTAGTAGCCTTTTCTACTCTATAACACCAATCCCGGAAAGAAACAAATTAGAAACAATCATCAAGCAACATAATATTTCATTATTTCCCTCATTTAAAACATTCTAGAAACTAAACTATCATGCACATATAACATAAACATATACAGCTCCAGATCCCATATTTACATAAGAATGCAACCAAATTCATTCCAAGTTCCAACAATAAAGAAATCCCATCCTTTAGGATGGGTAACTAAACTTGAAGCTCATGTTGGCCAAAGGATACTCAATAAGCTCGTTTTCTGTCCAACCATCACGCAAATTCTAAAAGAAAATTAGAAGCAAGGAATACCAGGATAAAGATAAACCACCTCTTGGAAAGCAGCAGTATCTCCTACTTGCAGGCTTGGATCATTAGGCTCAGGCTTTGGAGCAGCTAGTACGCTAGTTGCATCATCTTCCTCCTCGCAAAGCTGCAGCAGCCGATAAATGTCCGATGAAAATGAACCAAGACTCCCACCCTGTAAGTCACCATGAAGATCAGAATCACACATTTTAGACAGTCTTTTCAACACCTTAAGATCAAAACTCATAAATTTATCTTACGTAAAATTCACCGCCAGACAAAACACTTCAAACAACATAGAACCCACTAAAAGACAGATACCCACAAACTCACACTGGCATAAATTTATATATGTGATTCGAATGAAATTTATATGTGCTAACTTGTTGCAATGAAGATGCTGGAGAAGGTTCGTTGAGTTCAGCTTTCCATTCACGGAGCATCTGATGGACTTGCTCCTCAAGTACTAGGACATCAATGCTGCGGCTCTCCTTCCTTGCAAATTGCAGATCCAAGAACATTCCTTGCAGGTCATCCACTCGGTTTTTTGCCCTGTCCTTGAAGAG
This sequence comes from Adansonia digitata, assembly GCA_029448705.1. Taxonomy (NCBI): domain Eukaryota; kingdom Viridiplantae; phylum Streptophyta; class Magnoliopsida; order Malvales; family Malvaceae; genus Adansonia; species Adansonia digitata. The sequence goes on from JAQSVH010000010.1 coordinate 13,508,817, forward strand.
CTTGTGGGATGCAGACTTGCAGTTGCTTTTCGAACCTTTTTCCATTAAAATAAACAACCCTCAGCAACTCCCACCAAAACCCTGCAATCCAAAGCGCAATAAATCACAAACTTAAGATCAACCAGATCAAAATTTACTCCAATTATCACTATTCTTATACCTAAAATTTATAACTAAATTTCGGTTTACAACTAAAAATAATGGGGAAAAAACACAGTTATCCACAACTTTTCTAAAAATAATTTTAAAAAAAAAACCTAATTTTCAAATCAAAGCAACTAAGATTCCCACGGATGTATAACTTCCTTAAAATAGAAACCAAGCTAGAAAAAATGATTAAAATTATGATATATAAAGTTACATTACCCAGGTAAAGCAAAGTCCAATAAACACGGAAATATTAGAAAATAAGTGGAAAAAGAAAACACACTAAAATCTGAATTATATCTAAAAAGAAAGGCAACCCAGTTTTCCAAATACCTTAAAAACTGAGATTAAATGAAGACAGCATGAGGTCAAATGCAAATTGTTAGAATCAAAAGGGATGGAAATAGTTATTTTAGAAGGCTAACCAGAGAGCGATCAAAGACTCGGAAGTTCCTCGACTTTGTATGCTGTGAGACAAAAGTAGAGTGAGAGAAATAGAGATAGAAAGTGCTGGGAAATTGCAAGAAAGATAGAAAAGCAATTATTCGATGAAACAAAACTAAGGAGAGATGCTCTGCTTACCTCTATGTTTTCCCTTTTTTTTTTTTTTTTTATTAAATGTATTTTTTTAATAACATTTTCAAAATTTTTCATTTTAAGAGTTTTTTTGTGAGTAAATATTTGTTTATTATTCAAATTAATTTAGTAAATAATAAGTAAGTTTGATGTATTTTAAGATGCGTTTTCTAAATAATCATATTTTATTATTGGATTTTTATGTTGTTGTCCAATTATTATAATTTTAAATTAATTAAATCTGTATTTTTTATTTTTGACTTCATTAAATAATTATAAAACATAAAATATATAACAATAAAAATTCAAAATCAAATAAAATGAATAAAATATATATTTTTTAAAAAAGAATCAAGCAAACACCCGTAAAAAATTGAAGGCTTATGAAATAATAAGCAGATACCTAAAAAGAAGAATTGCAATTAAGCCTTAATCAATATTTCAATTAGGGAGTCAATCTAACTCTTATATATATATGTATGTATATATATATATATATTGAATGTTATAATCTTTAATTAATGTATAATATATGATATAAGATAAGAAATTGAGTTGAATACTTTATTTTAATGTATAACATAAAATATATATATTTATGTATAAAGTGATTAAGATATATAATATACCCATATTTCGCCATTTGGGTTTTATCTTGTACTTCAATAGAAAGAAATTATAGAATTGAAGGGTCATAATTGACGATAGCATAAGTAGCGATTTGTTCATGCGTGTAAATGGGCCGGATGGGTATTGCAATAGTCGGAATTAAGGATGAACCTCTTTTGGGCTTTTACTCGAAAACATTCTTTGAACTTCCACTATTTTTTTTTTTTTTTCCAAGCATCAATACGCATTTCAAAACTCAAAAAACATTACCGAACCTGCAAGTCAAACCTAACTTCTCGAACAGTTTCCGCAATCTCATCAGCTTCTTTGATCACCAATAAAACATCAACACCCTTAAACTTGTTTTTTTTTTTTTTTTTTTCTCTCACCCAAAAAGAAATAAAAAAGGGATGATCCCTTTTGTGGGGGCGAGAGAGCGAAAGATGAGTCGAGCGAGAAAGGCATAAAGAGTAGTCCTCCCTCCGCACTACTACCACCCACTAAGATTCCTATATCTTTGCTGGTTGGATGCTTCCTTTCATACTGATTTATCAGAGCTTTTAAAGATTGGCGGTGTTTTGAGAAGAGAATGATTCATTATTGAAGATCAGCAGCATAATTTTACTAAAGCATTTAGCCATTAAAATGGCTCAAAATTATCATCCCAAACTAAACTTTAGTATTTATGAATAACCCATCTGATATTCAATCGGTGATCCAATCATCTAAACGCATATTCACTAATAAACAACATGAAATGAAAGTCGGCAATATAGTGCATTTGGATTGGTCACAATCACATGAATACATACATATATAAATCAAAAGACTTAAGAGATTACCGCGAAAATTAGTCACTAATATTTAACCCAGGCAATGAGAGAAAGGTTAAGGATTTGTTTAGAAATTTTGGGTTTCAATTCATTAAGTTCTTTTTCTAGTGCATGATAAAATAAAATTTGTTAAAATTACAGTAAAGAAATGAGCTGATAAATGAGACTCATCTCGATCCATATGGTTCCTAGTTGTTATTGGCCTTCTACTATTGAGAAAAGGGGGGAAAGCTGTCGATTTAATATGAAGATCAGCTTCTTTTCTACCCAAAAAAAATTGGGACTACAAATTTTCCACCTCACAAGATTTTACTGAAAAGAAACTATGTTACTTGAACACAGGTCTAAGTGTTGAACGCTGGTCTAATCAATTTTTTTTTTCAAAATTTCCATATATTTAAAGGGTCCTTAGGAGGAACATATTCCCATGTCCATTTCCATACAAGTATCAGATACGAATATTGGACACAGGTACATTAAAAAAATTAAAAGTCGGAACAACTAGGAAAGGAACACCACAAAAACCAACAAAGCTTCAAATCTCAAGACTAGGCCTCCTCAAAATTCGAAAGCAGATTAGCAACTATCATTTGCCTAAATCCTGAAAACTTATCAGAAAAGTTTTATGCACAAATGGACCCATTACCAACCCTCCACCCTAGGCACATGCATGCATGTACCATTTGTGTGGCTGAGAGAGAGTTCTACAAAGGGCAAATTTATTCTAAAGAGCTGGCTAAGCTATTTTTAAATAAAGTGATGGCAAAACTAGTAAACATTTCAACTCATAAAGGTAAAATCTATAATGATGTATCTCTTCAAAAATAGCAGACCATGCTAACCGACGTCATCGAATATAAACTCATTAAAGCAACATTGACATAATCTCTATCTTTATACATATTCTTTTCAGTAATGTCAACAAAAAAAAATTGATTTTGATTGTATAATCTTTTCAGGGAACAAGTGAAACCAATCCAGTCCAAAAGGATGGCCCAATTTTGAAAAAAATGAAAAAGAAGAATGATTCCCTTATTGGGGAATCTGATCAGGGAACTGTAATAATAGATTAGAATTGGAATCAAAAAATTAATACTTAACTTATTTGTCAAGTCTCCCGTTCACATCAAGCTGGTTTCACCAAATTTTCCCCCTCTGTATCAGCATGTTTAAATTTGAAAATACCACTGAGTCCCTGTTGCCTAGCAAGTTGCTCAAGTTCTTCAAGTTTATGCCTAAGAAGTTTCACTTGTGTTGCTAAGTCGTCATTTCTTTGCTGCATTGCCTGAAATAACAATGAAGATTTCGGCTTGTGAATTAGAGGCATATAAATCAATAATTCCCTGAGCAGCAGGAGATGCAAAATACTCAATCACTGTGCTTTCGTGGATAGAGAACTATCTAAGATTTTCATGCATAAATAAGTCATAGATTAAACTACCATGTTGGTTCCAAAAGAGATCAAGCATTATGTTAAAATCAACCTGAGAAAGAAGCAACAACAAAACAAAGGAGATTGTTCAATGAATACCTCCAATTCTTGTCGGCGTGCCTCCTCCTTTTTGGCTTCCGATCTAGAACTTCTTTGAACCTCAAAGATCAAGAGAGCTCCCGCAACCTACATACAGACTCTGACATGTACAAAATCAGAAACCTTCAAAGGTAATCAAGTTAGATATTACCACAAACCCAGCTAAAGGGGCACAAATGCTTCACGATAACCAAGGGCGACTAGTTGCTAACCCATATGCTACCATAATCATTCAACTCGAGGGAACCAGTGATATATCTATCTAGTTAGATGTGAAATTTACTAATGATGCTCATTATTATGAGCAATGCAATTCGTGGTTTATTTTGCTTTCAAAATGACTATTCCTAAGAAGAAACAAGATATCTACCATGCAAGCATATTATAATACAAGGTATTGGCTGGTAGAACTATCTGCAGAATACTTTTTGCTAAGGTAGATACAAATAAGTATCAGCAATATGCAAACATAAATATGTGACAGTGTAAAACATATTTAGCATTGTTTCCAGCTTGATTTTCTTTTCTTCTCTTTTTTTGTTCATGTTCTTTACTTGGAAAGAGTGACAAAAAGCTTTTGTTGACAGCATCATCATACTAGTAATCTACATCACGCAAAAAAAAAGGAGTAGCTTTGAAGACTTCTAGAAACAGTAATAGGAAGGATAGCAAAGGAACGATTAATACCGTAAAGACAAAAAGTTCCCCAATAAGATCTACAGCAGCCTGAACAGCTTTCTCCTCATCCAAGGGGCGAATCTCAACATCAGTTGCATGACCGTAAATGCTTCTTTGCATTCTAGTTGTGATTCGATGGTTTGCCTGGTTCCATTAACTGGCACTAGGATTACTCTTATGGAATATACATTAATTTACAGCAGAAACTATACAATAGTAGTGCTTTACTGCAATCTTGATGAACAAGTTCTGAAAAGTTAGCTCAAATAAGAAACATAACTTCATAGCTTAAATTAAACACAAGCGGAATGTAGAACATTAAAGGGAAAAACAAAAATTATTGAAGGAGTATCAGGAGAAAATAAATGAAGAAGCAAGAAGGGATAGATCACATCATCTGACTCAAATCTATCAACATTATGGAAATGTATATTTGAACACTTTGGCAGTAAGAATTTAGAAATGCAAGAGTACAGATTCCTAGTAATTCAATTTGCTAAAAAGATGTTTGATAATCTAGTGGCAATATATGATTGATTCCATTCTCTAACCAAATGGGTCCTTAAGTTAGCCAGCGGTTCTGGCTAAATATTTAAAATCAAGTTTTCAATTAGTCAGAGAAACTTTAAAAAGGATATTAAGACCAATAGTGCTATACTCATACTTTATTATCCCCTTCTTTAGGCATTTTAATTGCATTTTTTCCTTTATTTCTGTGCAAACCATATATTCACAATCTCAGGCCGCCAAAATCAGTAGATTCTTTTCAATAAGCAGATTTTACAGAATCTTGATGTATTATATGATTTCACCCTCGCATCCCACACACCAGAAATCTATCTCCGGAGCAGACAAGAAAGCTTGGTATTGAAACGTTATGGGGAAAAGCAAGCCCCTTTTTACATTTTAGAAAACAAAATTAAGGGGTTAAAAAAAGAGGGAACTTTAGACTCCTAAATCAAATTGTGAAGAAAGCGGCGAAGAGTAACTAAACATAACAGGCAAGCTAGACATTTTGAACCTGAGCAATGCTGACGATGAACTGGCGGAACCTGGGGGCATACCCAGCCTGTCGCTTGAGCCTACTAGCCACAGGTTTACTCAGAGTTTTTAAGGCCAAAGTTCCTAGCTTTAAGAGTGGCAGCACCATTGTTTATGATCTGATTTTTTTTTTTCCCGATTTTAATGAACTAATAATCAGATAAAGGGAGGGCAAAACTTATTAGCGAGAACGAGAAAATGGGTTATCGCTGCGGGGTTTGACTTCCTCAGGGTCCGAATTTCTTGATAAGGAAGGTAATTAGTCTTCGTTTTTTTCATTTAATGATGGCTGCGGAAAAGAGAAGGTCAAAGAAAGGAGATGCTGTCATTACTAAAATGGGTTTATATTTATATATTAACTTCATTACATTTACATATATTGATTGGATGAGATGGCTCCCCCCTAACTGGGACTCTAAAAGTTCTAAAGGTGCTGGCCCGTGACATTTACCGATGCTTGGGCACCACGATCGAGTTATTGTAGTTGCAATTGCAGCGATTGGGTTGGGTATTCGAACTTACAGGTCACAGCCATGTCTTTCTTGGTTTACATTTATGCTGTTAATGAGTTTTTATCTTACTGTAGTTGATGGTAAGTTTCATGCTTTTCATCTGTGGAATCTATTCGAAACAAGGAAGTTTCAAAATTAGAACCTTCAACGGGACATGTCCATACAAGTGATTTCTTTCGCATCACCTTTTTTTTCTTAGAAAGGTCGGATCTCCGAATGAACACGATATAAAAAAATAATACAACTTAAATATAAAAATATATTAAAATTTATATAATTAAACGTGATTACGAGATAAAATAAATAAAACAATCACAGCATGGATACACAGAAAACCACGCTCCAATTGTGTCGTTCCTCATGACAACCCAGAGGAATAGTTCTTTCATGAAAATATTGCTGATGAAGGTTTGTTGTAAGCACATTGAGCACGGATAATAGTTAAAAAAAAAATGCTCAAAGCATACCATATATTGCAAATTGCAAACCTGTAAGATCGGGCCCTAGATAATTACAGAAGAACACCACATTGCAAAACACTAAGAACATGTATGCCTGTCTTACATAGTCCTAATCAAGTTCAAACAATTTTTGAAAACCCGGAATTAAAACAAAAAAAAAAAATCTTTCATCAGCATTTTCAGATCACAGTTTGCTCAACACCAGAGAGATCACAACCAACCAATTCCTGTGTGTTCCGCGACTCCCATGGTTATCTCTGAATATCAGATCCATCTCTCATGTATGAACATCATAGGACTAGGACTTCTCTCCACCCTAAGTGAAGAAGACCAGGATGAATAGAATAATGAACAAAACTAGCAAAAATAATATCATCATAATCTGGCCCTTAGCACTGGCCTTCTTCATAACCATAGCCACTTTTTTCTGCAAAGGAAAAATAGGAATTTTTCTTCAAACTAATAATACATGACAAGCAATGTAATTAACCGGCAGCAAATCCACCTCAAGTTGATATATAAGCAAAAGGAAGCCCAACCATTTCATTCTCAGATCGTGGAAAGGAGTGTTTTATATTGACAATACCACCTTAAAGAGAATCACCTGAACAAAATCCAGTCGGTTTGTTGTGCTGTCCATTTCATTACCCAAATCTTCTATTATTTTCTCCTGAAACACCGAAATATTAGTATATGGAATAGTCAATATTGATACTATACTGAAATTGAAACAGAACATATTAACTACAGCAATCCATTCATGAATAGGTAAGATAAAAAAAAAAAAAATATGCTTTTGAGCTTTCGCAATTAGGTAAACCAAATAGATTATACACGGAAGATTGCCGGTGAGTACTCACCTGTGCAAGAAGTTCTTCATGTATAGTAAGCCCAACACCTCCTATTCTCTCGACACTTGTGCTGAGCTCCTCCAACTCCTCATCCTGACGCCTACAATCAACAATTAATCAACAACCCAAAATTAATAAAATTGAGAAAAGAAGCATGTTGATGAAACAACCGCAGGAAAGAGAAAAAGGAAGAGGAAGTCGAGAAAACCCAACTTTATAAGAAGCATTTGTCTATCTGATTCTGATGCTATAAAGTCATCATAATCTTCAGCAACATGCTGGTTGGATCTATCTGCTTGAAGCGAATTTGGCAGTTTCATTAATTCTCGGCGCATCGAACTTGCAGTATTACTATTCTCTTTTCCAGCTACTACAGATTTCTTCAGATTTGCCACCTGATTCAACAAAATAATCCTTAAAGGGGATCCATAACTTTAAGACTAAGATTCACCATGTGTTACACAATCCAAATTTGCAAGGATCAAAAATTCAAATGCCCCAATTAGCAAATAAACATTACTGAATATATATTCAATCTTTAATAAAATGTGAAACTATAAAGATGATACCTGAGTACGGGCAGTGCTGGTCCATCTCCTTCGATTTTCAAGTTCTACACCATCAATGCCATACCAAGAAGGATCTCTAGCTGCCACAGCAATTGCTCTGTCCAATTCATCCACCTTCCTATCAAAAAAGGAGTCTTTTCAGTAGTTGCAAATAGGATTAAAATTGTTCAATTAACCCAACAAAGATAAAGTAAAACACATCATCCCAACATAAATTTTTTCCCATTTCAATGATCCAATCCAATTAAAGAAGGAAAACTTATTTTCTGAATACCTGCCATTCAATGCTCTCACAATTAGCAAGTAGCTCTTTTGTGAGATTTACTTGCTCTCCAGTGTCGGGAGGAATCCTTTCCAATTGATGAAAACTTGATTGCAACTTATCAATCTAAAGAACCAAAAAAAAAAAGAAAGAAGAAAAACCAAAACAAAAAAGACGACTATCAAGGAGATCAGGCAATTTTTTTTTCCTCTAACAGGGTTCCAAAAAAGAAAGACACAACTTACAGATTCTTGAATCTCTTCTTTGACGATATAAAATGGATCTTGAGCTTTAGACATCCTTGTAAGTAATGGAAGTAAATTATATCATGTAAACATCCAAAGAACAATACTTTAGCAATAATTCAGGTAAAAAAAACCAAAACAAAACAAAAAAATAAACATAAGTTTTTACATGATTTCTTACCTCTGCCACCGATCTGAGGAAAACCCAGTAAGGAAAATCAGTGTTTTTCCAAAGTTTTGGAAGGATTAAAAAAAAAAATGG
>JAQSVH010000010.1:13520010-13533304 GCA_029448705.1 Adansonia digitata
CCTGATAACTAGCTCGGCGTAAGTCACATCACCATCAAATCACCTGTCAATTATGTCTCCACAACACTTATAAAAGGATAAGCAAACCAAGAAGTAAAAGGAGGCTTCCTCCCGCTTCTTCCTGAATTTCCTTCATGATATTTCTAAAACACTCAGATACTGACTTAATCATCGGAGTGGACTCTCGGAGTACTAACTCCGACACCCTTCTGACCCTCTTTGTGTTGCAAGACCAGAGGTTACCTTAACAATAGTGGTGATCTCCAACGCTCAAATGAGATTACTCTCCTTTTGCATCCTAACAAGGTCTCTTTTTCATTTAATCTTCCAACAAGAATAAAAGAAAATCTTAAAAAATTACCGGATTATTTTCTTCATTTATTGGTTTGATTCGTGTTACATCTTAATTAGATTTGATAAAAATGCAGGTTTTCTGCCCTAGGCGTCCTCAGTCGGTACTGTGTCCTAGTGTTTTCCTGCATATGAGTGCATGGTTAAATTAGTTCACATCTATCAATACAATTCTTTGTTAGCAAGAAAGTACAAAATTTAAGTTCAAGTTAATGTTTTAAAACTTTGGCTTAGGCAAAGAAGCATGGAGACGAAAGATCAAAACTATATAATCCTCACACACACACACACACATATCTATATATGTATGTATCATATAAGCTTACAACTTGGCAACTTGGCGATCATGGTTTATCAGGGATGTAGGGGGGGCTATCCAGACAGAATATAGGCTTGGTTTTGAGGTAGGAAAAAGTTTGTCCCTATAATAGAAAGGTTTGCTAACTCTGATCTCTTTCACTTTCAGGGTTTACCTAATTTAAGAGTAATTCATTTCCCATCTTTTTTTCTCCCTTGAAAAACAAAATGCCAACTAAGATATTCAAGGTTTAATTAATTGGTGCAAAAGAAATTTTACTGATAAAAGGGCGGTTGGGGGGGAGGGAGGACATGAGCGAGATTTGGGCGAGTAGAGGGGGACAGAATAGACATCCGCCCGGGAATACTGGGAGCCGTACATAAAAGCCTAAGCTTTCACATTTCTTTTTCTTTAATTTATATTATTATTAGTAGAATTAGAAACCAGTTTAAAAGCTCTCGTGGTTCTGAATCTGATTACATCTCTCTCTCGTTTCTCCCGCACATCAACACCCAGCGGTCTCAGCATTGCAGCCGCAGGGTCAGTTGCAGCACTGCTGCTGCTCAGCTTGCAGTCAAGAAAACAACATCAAATAGACCTTTCTTTTTTATAATGAAAGAAAATTATATGCACTGCTACTACTCCATATCTAATTATCATTAAAGCTCATAAAAGCTTGATTTGATATCTTAAAAAGACCAAAACCCCATCACTCCCCGGGAAGAAAAGTTTGTTTGGGTTTCTTTTTTAGGGTGTCTTGACTCGAACTTCGCTTTTTTAGCAATGCTAAGGCTGAACTTAAACCTTTACCTTTGAAACCCCACTCTCTAAAATGCAGTCATGAATTATCTTCTTCATATCTCATTTCTTCTAGTCAATAAACCCAAAACTTTCCTTTACCTTCTCATAAAATCCACTTCTTTCTAATTTATTTTTTTGAGTACTCAATGAGGGGTTTGATCGATCTAAACACTATGGAAGACGATGAAACACCGTCATCGGGGTCTTTATCTCCATCTTCATCTTCAGCTTCCGTGCTAAGTGCTCCTAGGACAGGTGTTTCTGGTTTAAGTTCTCCAGTTTGTTTAGAGCTTTGGCATGCGTGTGCGGGTCCACCTATATCGTTGCCAAAGAGAGGGAGTGTAGTGGTTTACTTCCCTCAGGGCCACTTGGAGCAAGCTTCCGATTTTTCTGGCGTAGCTGCAGCATATGATCTCCCTCCTCACGTGTTTTGTCGGGTTGTTGATATCGAGCTTCATGTAAGCTAACACCTATACATGTTTTGTTAACTGTCAGTCCTATCTTGTGTGTTCTATATATATTTTGTCTAATGAATGTCTTGTTTGATGATGCTTTGGGCTACTAAGAAATTTTAATTTTTTTCAAGTTTTTGGGGTTTACGTTCGTGAGAAATATTTTAAGAGGGAGGTTTTGATGTTTGGATTTTTTCTGAGAAAATGGAATTATGATTGCTGATTTATGTGTTGGAATTCTTCAATTTTTCTTGGTTTTTGGGTTTTCCTGGGTTTGATTCAGTTTTCAAGAGAATGGGTTTGATGTAGAGGTAATTCTATGATGAAATGTGGCAGGCCGTATGAAGTAAAGTTCGTCATGGGTAGCTAGCCGTTGCTAGTAATTTAAACTAACCATGGTTTTTTCGCTATATTTGTTTACCCAACAAGGCTTAGGGGACAAAGAAGAGTGCTGTACTGCATTCTTTTTCTTAATGCGAATTTGCTATGAAACGTTTCTTTTTGTTGGCAGGCTGAGGGTGCCACAGATGAGGTTTACGCACAAGTTTCACTGATTCCTGAAAATGAGGTGGGATTTATTCTGGTTTCTTGTAATGTATGCTTAATGGTTGCTTATAAAAATAGTTAGTAACCATAGGACAATTATGATCAATATGTTGCTTAGGTGTTTCATTTTCTTAAAACGAATGGGCATAGGACAATGACATCATTCTGAATTAGAAATCATTCTCCAATGATGAATTGAGCTTAATTCTTAATTCTGGTGTCATTTTCTTTGTCAATGTGCTTGTTCAAGGTGCTTTTTTCTGGTTACCTCCAAATTCGAGTCTTATTTAGCATAAATTATGCTGTGCGTAGCAAGTTGGGCAGAAGTTGCAAGGAGGGAACACACAGATAGATGGTGAAGAGGATGCCGAAGCAGATATCAAGTCAGCTACACCCCACATGTTTTGCAAGACCCTTACTGCTTCTGATACCAGTACACATGGAGGCTTCTCTGTTCCTCGTCGAGCTGCTGAAGACTGCTTCCCTCCCTTGGTAATTCTCTCGTACTTTTCTCCTTATTTCCATTTTAAATTTTCATCATTTACTCCATGCATGCTAACAACAATTCATTATGTTTTGGTAAGCACACTTCTTTATATCGTTTTGAGTTCAAGTAGATTGGTGTTGTAGGATTATAATCAGCAGCGGCCCTCACAAGAGCTTGTTGCAAAAGACCTGCATGGCCTGGAATGGCGATTTCGACACATCTATAGGGGTATCACAAAATATTGAATGCATTTTAATCTACTGTTTTGCTAACGATGGATTGCTTTCATGGAACAAAGGCATGCGGATCGCAGCCTTGATTAGCTATTCATTCTCATTTCGCTGCTAAAGGTATTTTTGGTTTGAATAGGGCAACCACGGAGGCATTTGCTCACTACTGGATGGAGTGCTTTTGTAAATAAGAAGAAGCTTGTCTCTGGAGATGCTGTGCTTTTTCTTAGGTTAAAGTTTTTCCCTTTTGTGAAGTTCTAATTAATGCCGTGAAGGAATCTTAATTTGGTGTCTGTCGCAGGGGTGAGGATGGAGAACTCAGGCTGGGAATCCGAAGAGCTGCTCAACTTAAAAACGGCACTTCTTTTCCTTCTTTGTGCAGTCAGCAGTTGAACCGCAGAACTTTTGCAGATGTGGTCCATGCTATATCTATTAAAAGTGTTTTCAGCATTTACTACAATCCAAGGTATGTCACTGCCCCATTCAGATATTTTGCCGGCAATATTGTGAGGATGATATTTGATACTTTACGAGCGAACTAGGTTTTTTGTGCAATGCCGGCCTTGGGGAGGGAAAATAGTTTGAAATAAGAGAATGGTATATATAAATGTTAAAATGGTAAAATTAGTGCTGATGGCTCCCAACCGTACGCAGCTATATGTACTTTGATATTCTCATAAAAACTTGGTTTGAAGTGGTTGATGTCGAGCTGGCATTTTTCACTCGTTTCCTCAATTTTTTATTAACCTAAAGCCTGAATCGCACTGTACCTTGTTTGGACAGCTTTCCTATATCCCAAAATAATATGTAACGTCTAGTAGAAGTTTGGAACAGTTATATTTGGTTTAGATATATGGTGTATGTACAAACTGGTATTGCCATTGGAAAATAATTATAAGCTTGTCCCTTGGTCGACACTGTCATCATGGATTCTAAAGATGGATAAGTGCTGTGTCCTTTTTCACCCTGAGAAAAGTTAAATTATCAGTTGTCCTATATGTCATTGGTGGTTAGTTGCTTTTGATCCATTTGTGCTTACTCTACTTCTAAGCTTTCTGTTTGTTCTACTTGTTCTCTTGCTTTCTTGGTCATTCTTAAAGGTTGCTTTGTTGATGTGATCTAAAACTAAAAATTGATAACTAGCAGGGCCAGTTCATCAGAGTTCATAATACCAGTGCATAAATTCTGGAAGAGTCTTGATCATTCTTTATCTGTTGGAATGAGATTCAAAATGCGGTTTGAAACTGAAGACGCAGCTGAAGGAAGGTCTGACTTGGTTGAACCTGCAACTCATTAGCTATTAAATATTATGATTTTTAGCCTAAAGGAGGGAAGAGATAACTACTGTACCATGCTATCAAGGCCTTAATTGAACTTTTCTTCTTGCAGATGCACCGGACTTGTAACTGGAATTAGTGATATGGATCCTGTTAGGTGGTCTGGTTCAAAATGGAGATGCTTGCTGGTATCGTCGCGGACCTTGCTTGTATAAATTAAAATATTGTACAAGTTCATAACTGAAATATGCCTTCTGATATAAGCTTATAATACTATCATATTAAGGTTCTGTCAAGGCCTAGCTTTAAGGTTATAATTAGAAAAAGTAGGGGGTATGTGTTTACCCTTGACAATAGTAATTACGCATGACAATTCTCATAATTATTAATCTCTGTCCATATTTAAAATGATAGACCTGGAAGGATACTGTTGCACTCCAATAATTTTTTTTATTACATAATTCATGTAGAATTGTCCTATGTCACCTGGACTGGGGTGGGAGTGTTGGACATGAGTACTTGTCTGACATGGGTATGTTCAATTATTATTATTATTATTTTTTAAGATTTTCATGTAATTGAAAGGTTCTTAGAAAGATCATATCTTCATACTCATGTTCAAGTAGGCGTCGGACATGGGTATCGGAAATATGTTCTCATATCTCCATACCCATGTTCAAGTATGCGTCAGACATATGTACTTCATGAAAAATGAAGAGTCTGAGCAACATAAGAATTGTCAGTTGCTCAATATTTTATTAGAAGCAGTGAGTCTACCCTAGTTTAGATGCAGTGTCCGTACTTTGCCCAGCAATACTGCTTTATCCTGCAAAATAAAACTTCTGTTAGATGGTTAATGATTAGCTCTCATTCGTCCACCCCTAGACTATGCATTAAGCAGAATGAACATGACAAAAAAATGGCCTTGTTCATGGACCTTATTGTTTATTTAGGTTAGCATATGTTGGAGGCGCTTGCACTTCTGAATTTAAAAATAATGTTGGGTTCATTTGCTTGTTGAGCTTCACATGATTGTTTAGGATGCTTTGGTTTGGTCTTGCTAGCTAGTTGTCTCTGTTAGACAATGTTTTGAAAATCTCCTCATTAGTTTTATGATTTTATTAAACATTACCCGAGTTATTCTAGTTGTCTTTTCTGGCTTATTTTGCAGGTAAGGTGGGATGATGTCGATGCCAACAGGCATAGCAGGGTTTCTCCCTGGGAAATTGAACCATCTGGTTCAATTTCAAGTTCTAATAGCTTGCTTACTCCTGGTTCAAAAAGGAACAGGGTTGGACTGGCTTCAGCGAAACCTGAATTTATGGTTCCTGGTAGGTTCTTCTGCATTACTAATCATCTTTCATGTGTCATACAACATTGCTTGACACAGTCCTTCATTCTTCTAACAGATGGAATCGGGTCATCGGACTTTGGGGAATCTTTGCGGTTCCATAAGGTCTTGCAAGGTCAAGAAATTTTGGGTTTTAAGACTCTTCATGATGGTGATGATAGTCAGAATATGCAGCTGTCTGAAATAAGGCGGTGCTTTCCTGGTTCTAATGGTTCTGGTATTGCTGCAATAGGAAATGTTGGTAGAAGCTCACTGGTGAATCCTGAAGGTGTAGGCTTTGGGGAATCTTTCAGATTCCATAAGGTCTTGCAAGGTCAAGAAATTTTGGTAAGCCCTCCGTGTAGAAGAGGTCCAACTGCAGATGACATTCGAGAAAATGACAGTCCTTGTGTCCCTAATGCTGGTGTGTTGTCGGGAACTAGAAGTGGATGTTCTTCCTTGATGCAGAGCTCTAACACTCATCGTCATCTACAATCATCAGCACAAGTGTCATCACCGTCTTCGGTGTTAATGTTCCAACAAGCAAGCAATCCAATTCCTAACTTCAACCCTCTTCATAAATTCACTAGTCCAGAAAAGGAGCAGGGAGTTAACAAACGGAGTTCTTTTAATACTCCTGAAACGTACGGGGGAAAGTTACTGCCATCTTCAACTTGTAAACATGACTCCCGTGGGAGGGATCTTGGAAGGTTGGATTCATTTGGTCATTCAATTGATTCTGTTCAACTTGGTGATTCTCAACCTCTGGCAGCTCAACCACCGTTTAGGACAAGTGAAGAATTAGCTTCCTCGTGTAAAAGTAACTGCAGACTTTTTGGTTTCTCCTTGACCGAGGGAGAACATGATACTACTAAGGAGGACAACGAGGTGCACGCGACATCGACATTGGGTCCCAGAGCTTTTTTACCTAGTCTTGGAGAACAGTTTAACACCAAGCCTCCAGCAGTGACAAACACAGTTGGAAGCAATTATAGTAAAGTAAGCGGCCTCTATGCTGTCAGAGATATGCTTTTTGATATTGCATAGCATAGTAGTGTAGTGATGAAATAGAGAATGCAGGCCACCAATAAGTTCTGTGGACAGGGTTTTGGAACCCCACTGGCTAGAGCTTAACGAATATGATGATTGTGATTGGAAAGTTGTAACTTTTATTAGGGCTGCTTATTTGTGAGGAGGAAGGATTAAACCTGTATGCAAAGATAGGGATGATTCGTGATGTGGTGGTCTGTGGAGATATTTCTGAAAGTATTCATTCTGGAGTTGCCTTGGCGACAGGCACAGCGAATGTTATCTGGTGTAACTCAGCCCGGGGGGTAGTTAGCTGGAAAAAAAATGTTGGGTTTTATGTGGTATGCTATCTGATTTGAAGTGTTTCCTCGTATTCTCCAGTGTCATGGCCTACTTTCGGGGCGTGATTGTTATTGAAAATGAGTATGTTTCGAATTTCAACCTATTCAAGTTAATCTGATATAAATAGTTGTTGGCATTCTTTTTACAGGAAATTCTGCAACGTTGTCTGTAAATTAGGGATATATACTGATGAAGATGCTGCCGAAGCACCTGCCAATGTTGAGCAAGAAGATGCATGTATAGTTGCTCTAGTTGCATGCGTGTTTTAATTGCAATGATCTAGCCTATGCCCCAAAATCGAAGAACTGTAATTATTTTATGAAATTGACTTGATTCTAATCTTTTAACTGCCTTAAGGGCTATGATTAAGAACACGTTGTATTAACCAATATGATGGGTATTATTCTATTCAAAACTTAATCAACTATTGTACCTAATGAAACTTTGGACACAACAACACATAAAGCGGAAGGAAGAAGGAAAATAACATTAGAGGGAAATCTATGGGACGAGTGGGGTCCAAGAGGGAGAAATGGTCAAATTTCAACGCGAGAAAACAGCAGGAATTTTGAAAGCGTGTACTGTTTGTCTTTGCTTTTCACACTCTTGCCGTGTGCTTTTATTGCTTCTATTTTCCTACTTTTATTATATGCGCCTGCAGCTTTGAAGATTTGAATATGTAGATTGCTTTTGTTGAATTATTTGGAAACCGAAGCTCCGCCCTTGATTTGTACTCATATGTTCTTTGATTATTTGGTAAGAAATGACCACTTCTTTACTGGCTTCCATCAATAGTGTGGACCGACCAACCGACCATTTCATTTTTTCAAAGTAAACACCCCCCTACGTTGGAATATTGTCCATTCCATCGTTTAGGGGTTTTTTTTTTTTTTTTTCCTTTGTTAAATAAGTCTTATCTCACTCTGATTAAATGTTAGAGATCTTGGATTTAGTTATAATTTTATCTTTAAACTAAGTTTTTTCATCAATTGCCAATTGATTGTAAGTATCATAATCTAAGTTTTAATCTATTGTTCTTGCCAGTTATTTTTCTCCGTTACTTTTTTTAAGTTTATCATCAAGTTTATCAAGTTGTAAATTCTTCTCTCTTAACTTGCATGTAGTAGGACATGTTAAAGTGATGTTATAACACAACAATTAAATCCTAGATAAGTATGGTCATATATATATATATATATTCAAACCACGCTTCTTCAACTGTTGCTTATTTGTTGATAATTTACACACCCTTTACCTGTTTCTATATTTAAATTGCTATATAATATAATTGATAGTGATTTATTAACCCCAAGTTTAGTCTTTCCATAATCTTTAAGAAGACTAAGAATAGCATTTCTTCAAGGACAAAACAACAACCCAAGATTATTAAATAAAAAGAAATATTAGCAATTTGTGGAAATATTAAATTCAATTTAACTAGCAGCCATACAAGCTTAGTTTCCAAAGTTGCCAAAAGCCAACTAATAATAGTTGAATGTTCGAAGTATGACTTCATTTAGTCATGAAAGATACAACTAAAAATGAAGAAAAGGAAGGAATATCAAGTTGCAAATTTCAACGTAACTGTTAGTAGAAAAAAACCTTAAAATTTATTTTAAAAAAACTCAATTAAATATTAATCTTATTTACGTTATTCCTTTTTCAGTACTTAATTATCTTATTCCCTTTACAAGATGCTCTTTTGCTACTATAAACAAAATCATTTATCGTGGACTGAATATTAAATTAATTTGGTTTGTATAAGTATAAAGATAATAATATCTACAGATCTATATTTAGTGTATTGTTTATAAATAAATTAATTATATTATTTCGTTAAAAATAAAATTATTTATATTATTTTAAAAAAATTTTAATAAAATAATATAAATTAATTTATTAATAATATATAAATTTATAGGCATGAAATATAGATTCAATGTTTGATGAGTTATGCAATTAAAAGAATTTTAATCAAATCACAAATGACAATTTAAACTTTATAAATCCAAATAAACAAATTATTAGATTTCACTTCACGGTGGTGAAGAGGTGGGACTGTCTGTACCAAAACAAAGCTTTTTTTTTTTTTAATTTATTGGCCTCAAATTGATGATTTGATTTTTTTTTTTTAGTAATGGGTTGAGGAAGAAGATGACGATAGAAGAAGGTGGGAATGAATAAAAGTCCACGTCAGGCTGGGCCCCATCGTCGATATCTCAAAGTCATCAAATCGTCATCAGAGGAAGACAGGGCCTAACACGTGGATGAATTTGACAGGTTGAGATTATTGTACTAAGACACAGCCACGGCGGAAGGATCTTTAATGTTATCCATTCATAGCGTGACTGTTACATACATCCTTTCATTTTGCCATCCGACCAATAAGATTTCAAGCCTTACTCATCCTTAAACATAAGTCACGTTTCACTGCCGCGGCTGTTAACGACAAATGCTCCATTTCCATTCAAAAGAACTTATGGTGGGATGACATATTAGAAGAATAAGTTTTTTTTTTTTTTTAATTTATTAATCGTTTTGTTTCATTTGAAGCACTACGGATGAGGCACGGTGGACGTCACTGTTCTATTTCGCTACTGGTGGTAAAAGCCCTTCAATTGGAGAGCCTTTTATTTTTTTTTAAATCCTTAAAGGATTTTTTTTTTAACATTAGAAAATAGACGATAGAGATATTTTATTTTATATAATAACATTTAAATTTTATTATTATGAAATTAATATAATTATATAAAAATAAATAGTAGCATGAATAATAAAAAAAATGAATATAAAATATTATTTTGTATATTTTTATTAATTTTTTATTATATATAAATTAAATTATTGTTTAACATAAATATTATTTTAATAATTTTTAATTATTTAACATAAATATAATTTTATTTATAGTTTATTATTTAATGAAATATAATTCTAACCATTTTTAATTTTTTATTATATATATTCATATATTTTAATCAAATATTTTTAATGATCATTTTTTATTCTCGTCTCACTACTACCATAGCGATTGAATCTAAACATGTATTTCACTATTAATCTTAATCTTATAGCTATAGTAGTCAATCTCACCGCCTATCCAAATAAACTTTAAATCAAAAAGAAAAAATAAAAAGAAAAATCCAAATTTTCCTCCTAGAGCAAAGCAAAACTAAAAAAAGAAAAATGGATTTTTTTTTTTTAAAATTCAATATTTAATTTTTAACATATTCGATAACTCGAAACTACTAAATTTTACTTAATAAAAATTTTTAATGAAAAATATTAAATAAATAGTAGTAAAAAGCTTTTTGTTTCTTGCTGCAAAACATGTTAAATCAATTTTATTTTTTTTAAAAAAAATTATTTTTGAACTAAATCAAAATTTTATTGCAAAATACAGGTAACTTTAATTATTCATTTTAATTTTTATCCAAAAATATTCAAAATAATAAAAAAATTATGTTAATAAGATTAAGATAGTAAATGAATAATTAAAGAAAAATTGAATCAAACAATATAATTATATTCGATATAAACACTTTCATTTTTTTCTTTTTCTGGTTTTGCTTTGCTCTTTGGAGGACACTTTTTTTTTTGTTTAGCCGTTTAGTACCGTGAAAGAGAAACAAGTTGTGCATTATGTCTACTTATGAAATAAAAATTAAATGGATCAATTTTATTGGATGAATCAATAAGCGATATGTTGAGAAGAATCTATGTAATAAAATTTTCATTTTCTTTGATTTAGTGCTGTGACGTCATCATCCTAAATTTTATATTCTTGCTGACGTTCACTATAGCTGGTAAATTGGACCATATATTATTAGGTAAATTATTGTACACGTCGTAAAAAAGAATTTCATCAATAATTAAAGAAAGATCTATAGATATTGTTGATCATCTCTCTAAGATATATGGAAAAGTTTTATTTTGACTTGAAGAATTAGACAATTTATGCTCAAAGTTTTTTAATAAAAAAAAGACGTCATCATGCATTAAAATTTCCTCATCTTTTCTTGGAATAGTCTCAGTAAATTAAATAGTAAATACCATGATTTTAATGTGTCACTGCATCTTACAGCACTTTCCTAGTCTTTTCAAGGCACTGTCTAATTTACTACTATTAAATTGCAGCTAATGGGAAATTTTGTAGGCTATTATTGTTCTTTTCCTTAGAAAAAGTTATCACGTATCTAGATTTACTTATGACTTGACCAATTCAAAATGCAATTTTAAAAATATTTTTTTTTAAATTTTGAATTAAATCAAATCTAAATCAATTTTGTAAGTTATTTTATTATTTAAAAATAATTTAAATTGAATTGATCTGAATTATTAGATCTGCTTCGATCTACTAAACCGGACATTTATCCTGCCCATAGACAGACCTTGTGCCCAACTGCCTGCCAAGACTAGATTTTCCGCATGAAATTTGAGTGGATCAAAGAGCTGTGAATGCAGGTGGGAAAAAGAGGTCTTTTCTTTTTGGTTTTTTAAAGGGCACACAGTGCACAAGATAAAGGAAAGGTTGCGTTCAATTGCAGGACCTTTCAATAAAGAACAAATGGGAATCCGTCTACCAAGCGGTGACGTACGCCAACATCACCTACAGCCCCTCTGACGTACCAGAGTGCGTAACTGGCGTTGACGTTAGAGTCTTCTCCCCATTCCCCATTTAAATAAGCTCACAACAACGATATAATCCCCTCCTTACCTGCATTTGAAGAAAAAACCATCCCTTAATTAATCCAATCTTTTCAAATTTATTTATCTTACCAAATATTTATATGTTCCATGCAAGAAGCAATCCCTTATAAATCATACACGGCCACCGCCGCCGCCAGCGGCCGTTCGCCGCTTTGCAACTTTCTCGACGGTGCTGATAATGGTGGGGGACGACTTGTTACCACCGGTACTGAAAATAGTGTGAAGAAAATGGTTGTGGAGAATGCGGTGATAGTTTTTGGCAGACGTGGTTGCTGCATGTGCCATGTTGTGAAGAGGTTGCTGCTGGGGCTTGGGGTGAATCCGGCGGTTTGCGAAGTCGACGAAGAGAAGGAAGAGGCCGTGCTCAATGAATTGTCAATAATCAACGGCGGGACAGGCGGCGGTGGTGGTGGAATTCAGTTGCCGGCTGTTTTCGTGGGAGGGAAGTTGTTTGGTGGTTTGGATAGGGTCATGTCTACTCATATTACAGGTGAATTGGTGCCTATTTTAAAAGACGCTGGGGCTTTATGGCTATGACTTGTGAAATCTGTGTTTCAACTCCTGTTTCGTCTTTTTCTGTTTTTTTTTTTTGGGTCTCCCTTAGTTGTAAAAATTCAGCAATTTTAACTTTTGATTATGTCTTTGAAGGGTTTGGAATATTTACTAATTGCATGTTCAGAATTTACAGTTAAGACCTTCAGGACTTGTAGATTGCTTGATCACATAAAATTTCTTTCGGATGAACTCAGATTGAATGCAATATTCATGCGACTTTGCTTTTGCCCTTCTATTCATTTTGAAATTAGATATAGAAGATTAAACTATATTGAGATTTCTATTTTGTTTGTAGCTGAAGCTTCGAAAGTCGAATAATAATATGGATCTGGATTTCCACATGCCAAACCTGAATTAGTCTAGTCCTTCAAATTCGGATTGCTTAATCTCTCCAAAATTAACAAAAACCCAGTAAAACCAAACAATCAACCACCATACGTTTGTCAAAGTATGCAAAATCATTACCTAATTTATGCAAGAAAATATACGAGTCATCTTTCCTTTAAGTACACTATTACTATAAAGATAAATTTGTTCAAGGAACGATGTGAGAGGGGGAGGGGGGATAAACTAGTAAAATTTTCATTGAATTAGTTCCATTCGAATGACCGGATCGGTAATTTCACAGCGCTTTCTGCATCATTTTATCTTTAGACCCAATTATTTCTTACATTTAAAGTATATGTTGGGGCTTAATTTGACAAACGGTAACGTTAATAATGGATCCAAGTGTCAAACAAAGGTGCTTTGGCAAAAATCTCCTTTTCCCTTTTAGCAAAAATTTAACGTAATAATTGATTTCCGTATATTTGATTAGGCCTGCATAGGGATGGATACATTGAACAGATCAATTTCGTATCAGCAAGGACTTGATCACATCTCACTT
>JAQSVH010000010.1:13533404-13555956 GCA_029448705.1 Adansonia digitata
AGAATTTAAATGAAAATATTTGTTCTATTAAATTAATTAATTTATGTAAAATAATAAAATTTGTTTAAAAACTATTGGATCATTGAAATTGAGGTGATATTGACGACACATGTCAATCAATTGAGACATTAAAATGATACTTGAGATATATTAATTTGATAGGTTTATTTTAATTATGAGATATTGATGATTTAAATCCAAAATTTAATTTAATTAATTTATAAAATTATTTTTAAAAGTAATATTTAGTTCAATTCTCACCCTATGCAGCCTTTCTTTTCATTTCCAAAGATCTTTGTGTCAATATATATATATATATATATATATATAAATGATTTACTCCACGATAACTGCGCGTGGTAGCTTAAAAAACTTGTTTGTGCAATCTTTTGATTATTTTCATTAGGATTTAGCCACCCCATAATTGACCCAAAAAGGTAGCTTATCTTGGTAGGTCTTAGGCATTCCTTTCCTCCCAATTTATACCTTTTGCTACATTTGTTATATTATCTGCATTTCCAAGGATAAACCTAATCCTATCATATTTCTTACCCCTGCAATTTAAACTAACTTTGCCACTAAGAAGCAAATTAAAGCTCTCCTCACGTCAACTATTAACTGCCTTTATGTTACGTAAACCACTTGATGATGACAATACTTTAGTAACTTCCAATAATCACTTGACTGTTTCAACTTTCTTATTTTTTTGGGGGGGAAAATTCATCATTTTCTGAGTTCCCATAGTCATTTGCGTCCCTTTCATGTTGTGGGCTGGGCTCAGCCTGAATGATTAATGTCGACTTCTGCGATATCCTGACTATAATTCAGTAAGAAAACATTCCGCTCGAAATTAATTCTTGAATCTTGACTTTTGGTGTTAAGGTTCTTTTGCTGTTAATGACAAAGTATCCCACGTGAATTTCTTTCTGTATAAAAGAGGTAGTAGTTTAGGATAGAGAAAGAAATCTCAAGTATTGAGATCCGAATCTTAAATTTATTGAATGTTTTTATAATTACATGAACAATGGGATTAAACCTTGGAACATGTTGTATTAAAAATAAAGGAGGACCCTAACAACATTCGGAACCACCCGGGAGGCGATTGTTGGTTCATTTGGTGGCAAAAACAAAACATATCTTGTTGATCACCTACGCAGCTTAGCCTTGATTTCCTTTAAAAATGTACTGGCCATTTTGAATCTCTGCCAATACTAAACCATAATACTATAGGAAACAATTTATATTTGGAGAAGGAAAAGGAAAACAAAATGGCGGCTTGTTGATGATTTGATCAAAATTAGAGAGTACCGAGTACCGGCATAATATTTGAGGTGAAATAAATATAAATAACGAGATGAGTGAAACAAATAATAGGTTGATCCTTGGATTGAGTTTGAAATTTAACTTTAAGAAGAATTATTTCAAAGTACAAGGCCTTTTTACATTATAGCTTCTGCAACAGGTTCTTTCAGCTCTGCTTTTTTTTTTTTTTAATCCGAAAATCGTTTATTAGGGGGGATAGAACGTTAGTACTTTCGATTATTTTGAAGTGGAGACATTCCACAAGTCTTAATTCCTTTTGTCTTTTGTTTTATTTACTTTGATCAAGGACTTAGCACCGAGAAGCCTAGCAACTCAGTCAAATTTAATCTTCAATAAGGCTGTTAATGTCGGTAAAATGAGCCAATTGAAGGAGTACATGATCATTTCAAATTGCACGCCAAAGGTTCGGATTTTGGCTTCAAATCCGCTTCAATGAAGTTTCTTGATGAAAGGGGACAAATGGGGTTCCAAGAAGGTTCGTCAGAATACTCACTTTTGCCTTCATAGTTCTAAATTCTGACTCTCAAGAGTCATCCCTTGATTCTAATGTTGGAGACGAGTTCGAATCCACGTAAAGGGTACTGCTTTTAAAAGGAGCTTTGGATGCAGAGATATCATCTCTGAAGGTTGAAATCAGGAAGTTAGTAAATAAGCCAGAAAATGCTAGACCAAGGGCCCTGTCATTTGAGACAGAAGCAAAGATTTTGGAACCAGGAGAAGATCCATTTTGGAGCACAAGTACTCATCTGAATTTCAAGAGGTTTGCAAAAGTTGAAGAAAGGTGTAGAGTAGCTGAGAATGAAGCCAAGAAAGCAACAGAATTGGCTGGTCACAAAGCACGAGCAGCATCAGTAGCCCTGTTTATATGAATTTGATTGTTGTGCCCAGTGGGCTCAGAAGAGGGCTTAATAAATCATTTATGGGTTTGATTTTTGCAGTTCAGATTGTATCCGAATACCCAAACCTATTTGAAGGAATATTTCACGTTTGATTTCTTTTATTTTTCACATAATAATCCAATGCTTTCGGTTCATGTTACTTGGTTAATTTATTTTATTTTAAACTATTTATATTTTACACAAATTTTAAAATAAATATAAAAATATAATTGTTTTAAACTTTTAAAATTTTTAAAAGAATTAAACAATATCAGTATCTGAAAATTGAAACTGCATTGAGTTTTGGTAACACAGCTTATGACTTGATATATTCACGATTTGGTCTTTTTGCTTCATCTGCAAGACAAGGAGCACGAGCATTTTGTCTTTTAATTAGATTTTTTAAAAAAGAAAAATTGTTGTCTGTCATTTCCTTTTGGTTTGATTTATTTTGTTATGTTTTAGGGCCTTCGTTTATTGGCTCTTACAACAAGTGGATTGTTATTACATTGCTTGTCATTAAGCTGCCTGACCCATTTTATTTATTTATTTATTATGATTTTTTATGCTGATCATGACTACTGAAAGTCTCCCTTTGACATACAATTGACGTTAAAATCTTCCCATGTTATTTCTCTGTGCTTCTTCTGAATAACCGCCACGGGGTTTCACCATCTTGTAATGCATTTGCTTCAATTGCAAGGAAATAGAATTTTTGTTTTTTTTGTTTTAAATAAAAACCTTACAAATCTCCTTCTTTATGATCAAGTTTTAAGTTCTACATAATCGTCTTCACCTACGGTGCTTTAATTTTTTATTTTTTTTAAAAATATTTATATTTGATACATTTTTATGTTGGTACGAGGGTATAATTTGTAAGAAATTTCTAAAAACAAAAAATTTTTAAAAAATTTAACGTATACGTATCAGATATATATATACACATTTAATACACCTGAATTTGGGTAATATAAATTTTTGTCGCAAAATTAGATTAAAAAATGGCAAAATGATCGGAATTTGAAACAAGAATACAAAAATCATGGCGGGTGGGAGAAGCAAATTAACGGGAAAAAGGCCAAAAAATGAAAAACCTTCTTAATTAAGCTTTTTTATGCCTGGTCGCGATAAAGACCTTTCCTTCGCTATGTTATAACAAAGCAGATTGCAACCTGACAAGATTTCCCTATCTTAAGGAGGTATCAACAATTAATTGAGTTAATGAGTTTTTTATGATTAAATTTCTCAATTTTCATTCCATCAAGTAATATGCAATTCTAAATAAATATATTTATGGGTCAAGTAATCTGTTTGATCTAGTTTATATTAGATTAGATCTGAATATGAGTTTTTTAATTCAAATTGATCTGATTAAAATTTTTCTTTAAATAATAAAAATATTTTTTATTTAAATTTAATTATGCATATTAATATAAAATAATATTTTAAATATTGTTCAGATCCAAACCAGACAAAAAAATAAAAAAAAATTTCAAGGACCTAGCAACACCTCTAATCCTAAACACCAAATCCTAACTTCGTTAGATCTTCACACAATAAAGCTTCAAATATTCTTGTATCATCTCATGACAGCACAACGTAGATTTCCTGGCCGGGAACATGAATTCTTCGTCCAGTTGGTCTTTGCCTAAGACGAGTTAGAAAGGTTTAGGCTCTCTCATTTGGCTATCAACCTAAAACTATGAATATTTTTGCATTATATTTTACCCATGTCCAATGAGATTTATAAATTTACGAAGTTGTAAGTTAATAGATAAAATCTTTTCATTGTTTTTTTTTTTTCAATGATTAATTTAAGGTGGAATTAGAATTTTAACTTATTTGTGAACATGTTTATAGCCTTGTTGTGTAGGCCACTAATCAGCAATAAATTGAACCTAAAATTGAAATAGGTGGGATGTTGTTCAAATTAACACATTAGTCGAATCTTGGGTAAGAACACAGTGGGATACGTTACAATATAGAAAATATAATCTTGAAACAAATGTTTTTATTTTAGGTACCGATAATACTTTTAAGTGCTTGATACTGCTTTATATCTGTTGTGTTTATATATATATATATATATATATATATTATATAAATATAGATATAGATATAGATATAGATATAGATATATAAAGATCCAATGATGCTATTTACAGAATCAAAATTTATTAAAAGAACAAAATCTATATGGATATATGTATTCATCCAGAAAAAGGGAATGAGAAAAATTCAGATTCACAATCACACAAAAGAATCCATGATAGAATTGGAAAGAGTAATTGCTAACATACTATATATATATTATGTATATATGAATATGATAATTTATAAAACTAATAAAATCTGTTGACTATTAGTAGAGTTTTATAGGAGACAACTTTGTACAATCCTATTATAAATGTCATCAAACCTTATAAAATATGGTCAA
The DNA here is from genome assembly GCA_029448705.1 of Adansonia digitata. Taxonomy (NCBI): domain Eukaryota; kingdom Viridiplantae; phylum Streptophyta; class Magnoliopsida; order Malvales; family Malvaceae; genus Adansonia; species Adansonia digitata. Next base: position 13,538,043 of record JAQSVH010000010.1, read on the forward strand.
AAAATATATATAAAAGCATAAATATTATGCAAATAGGGCACCAGCTGCCTTGTCTAGTCCTTTGCTGAAGAGCGTGGTCATGGGCAAATCTCTCAAAGCATCGAATCTGACTCTTTCATATTTAAGAAAACAGGACATTCACCTTATACCTTCATTCCCTCCCTTTCCTCAGCAAAATTCACAATCTGATAATTTATTTGACTATTACTAAGCAACAGCAACAACAACGACGACAAACAAATAAGTCCTTGTCGAAGCTGCTCTACCAAATATTTCTCATCTTTCCATTGCTATTTTCTTTCAAGTCCCCCTTTGCTTGTCTCAGAGGCTAATCGAATAAACGAGGATCCATCACCTTGAACAACCAAATTCGGAATTAGCTGAGGTGGGCTTTCTCTATTATGGTGAATCCCATGATCATATGAAATGAAAGGTAGATTGTTATATTCAACGAGACCCACGCTAGTGCTCTTAGCTATAGGACTTTGATGCCGGATTCGCTTTTTCAGATTTCTATCGAGCGCATACTTAACACTACTTGGACCGCATTGTCTAGGTTGAGTTTGGTAGAAGACTTTTGAAACCACTAACTCACCATCTTTCTCTTCTTCATCGTTGCCAAGGTGATATTGATGCATCACCCAGTTTGTCTTCTCGGGCTTCCTTTGCCTGCCATAGTTGGTGTAGAGTACTAAAATCTTTTTGAAACCCTTCACCGCCCCACCAACCAAAACCGCTCTTGTCTTGCCTGTTTTATGCCACCTTGTTTCGCTTCCATCTTCATCCGTGTGCACTTTTCTTCTCTTTCTAGTCCCGGTTGTGTATGCCTTGGAAGGTCGATGAAAGAAGTGTCGAATTTGGCCGTCTTTGCTTACTCCTGAACCATTAAAATGCGAGTAGATCAAAGGGTTTTAGTTCTATGCATGAAACTCAGCTTAATTGTAATACTTGATTTGATTATGGACGTCTCATTGCCTTTTAGACAATCAGTTAGTCCTCATAAAGCAATAGGTAGCAAATTTATATCAGGTGATCATCCTAACTTTGATTATTCACAGTTCATGAGGTTTGGCATCAGCACTACTTTCAAACTAACAAAATATTACTACTAAGATCATTGAATGATGGGGGGTCATGCCTAGATCTTAGGGTTAAGTTAGCAAGAGGGATATTACGATTTCTTTGCTAAAGCCAAATTCACATGCCTCTAAGAAAACATGTGGCTTGAGTACAACTAAAGGATCTCACGTAATTAGGCCACATAAGAAACACCACACACCGGCAATTAATCCTTGGCAGCTAGTATTAGCCAACTTAGGTACTTTCCTTACACTACACTTAACTGGATTCTAAAAAATGCAGTGAGTTCTTATGTTTCATCTAAATTCGTCTACCAACATAGATCATTGCTACTGCCCATACCAAATATATATATATATATATATCCACATATATATATATATATATACACAAACACAGAGAGATCGCTGATATAGCCCTAAAAACAAAAGTAGAAAAATGAATCCAAATTGAAAAACTAATGTCTTTGAAGAGAACAGCTAGAAGAAAACACCAAAAAAAAAAAAATCAGAAAGCTAGTAAGTTTGGTGCTAAATTTTAAAGCATCAGAGTACCTGGCAGCCTCTCTGGATGAGTATAGCATATCCCATTTTCTCCTTCCAGCGTTGGAATAAACTCATCGATCAACGGATGAAGCTTGCGCAAATCAGATATTACCTTTGCCTCTAAATGCTCTAAAATTTCTTGGTCAGTTGGATCAAACTTCACTCCAGCTGGTAACCCTGGCAAATCATGAATCCCCGTCTTACCCCAACAAAAATAATAGTATTTTAGTACTTCAAACCGTATGGAATAAGCCAACAAAAATAAAACTATAGAGCAAACTATTATGATTAAAATATGTACCTGATCTTGGTAAGGTATGTTATGGCCACATGAAGGGCAAATAATGGTTGGGATTTCATGGATTCTGGGGTAGGAAACGGCTGAGGTGGCGGCGATGACGACTGAGGGTTCCTTAGTGGCGGCTGCTGTAACTAAATCTAGAGCTCCAGTATCATCGTCTGGGTTATTGCACCATGTCATCTCTCTTATTCTTCTTCTGCTGATGATCTCATTCCCATCTCAAATTAAGCTGAATTTCTGGTTAGCTTCTTCCCCACTTGTCAAACACCCACACGAAATTCTAGCATGATTGACACATAAAACAAAACCAAAGCCAAAACCAAAAAGAGAAATACAATAAAATAAAATTTAAAACGAAAATTAAACAAGCAAAGCAAAACTTGTCTCTTTTAGAGCACGTTTTAAGCTACCCACTTTTTTTTCCTTTCTTGATGTTTGGCAAAGGAATTTAATTCTTCCACGCTTTTTTATTCTCCTTCTTTTTCATTTTTTTTGCCTTCTTCAAATTTTTCTGCTTATGATTGGGAGTATATAGCTGCTGTATGCTATAAACTCCTAGTTATTGGAAAAGAGAGGGAGAGAGAGAGAGAGAAACAAGGTTAAATGGTGGGGTATAATAGAAAGAAGAGAATGGGATTTATTCATTTTACTTTTTTTTTTTTAAGAAAAATATAATATAATAAATATATAATAAATGTTGCTTGGAAGCTAAGTTTGGTTATGCTAATGTATATACGATTGTATTGTATGACAGACTAAATGTAGTCTTTGGCCCTTGCTTTTCGTCTTGGTCTAAACATTATCAGAACGGTTTACATTATTTAATTAGTTAAAAGCTTAACAAAGAATTTGGATTTAACTTTGAATAGATTTAATTTTAAATTTTAATATTTATAACTTTTTATTTTAAGTTGTGATTTCACATTAAAAGAATAAAAAATTAAAAGCATAACAATAACGAGTTGGGTGTGGGAAGAAGGCAAGCAGGCATTCTTCCCCTAGACATTTTACCTCTTGGGAAAGGGCTTTTAAATTTTAATTTGCTCCAATGTCAAGCTGGAGTATCCTTAAAACTACAATACATAAATAATTGGTGAAATTATATAATATTGCAACATATAAAAAACGAAACAACAAATTGAAATGTAACAATGTTGGTGTTTAGCACCAAACCTTTTGTAAACCTATTAATATATCCATTTCTTCACGTAGACTTCTCATGTGTTAAGCAAGCCACTCTCTCTCTCTCTCTCTGAAGTATAAATGTGTATTTTAAGACAAATTGAAAGTTTTTTACAGCTAAATTTTCTCATTTTTTTATTAGTTATTTGCTTGTTGTAGTTTAGCATTAAAAATTATGTATAAGTGTTTCAATATTTATGGCTTTGACAATTCCTCCCATTGCCATAATTGAAAGAGATTAATGTGATGTAAGATTCTAAGTATATTTCTCATATGTAACATGTCCTGCACCAACTTTCAAGTTGGTGACAATTATATTATATATATATATATATTACTGTCTTTTAATTTTAGAAAAGAGAAGGAAAAAATAGTTTTAATATTGTCAATGATTTTTAAAATAGTACACCAATAAATAAATTAAAACCAAGTATGCTTTAATATTTAGATTTTAGAATTAATAGCCAACTATTCAAATCCTAGAAAAAAAAATTAGAGGGTATCATTGGCTTAAGTAATTCGCCTTTTCGGCAGGAAACACAAACTTGTTGAAGGTCGACACAATTGGCAATTAGCTAGGAAGTATTGAATAACTTTCTTTTAATTATTTATATTAATTTTGTTATATTTTAATTAAGTTTTACAATAATTAAATTATATACGATAATTTATATATCTATTTTATATTTATATTATTTTTAATATTATAGTCTTAATATTTTTTATTTTTTATGTATTTTAATATTTTAATTTATTTATACCGTATTTAAATATTATTATATAAATATATTTTATATATTTTTTATGTTATATGCTTGTACATGTATCGTAAAAAAGAAAAAAAAATCGAGACGAATACCGAATTAGCAGCAAGGAAAAAAAAATGGATTATGAAATCATTACCAGTAGCCTGTACGTTTCTGAAACTGAAAGCGTATATATATATATATATATATGTATGTATGTATGTATAGACAGACATACGCAAACTACAATGGATGATCTGATGATTTCATTAGGTTTGGTCAAACGGCTAAGAGGCAAACAATCGGAGGGAAGTTGAAGAGTACATGACCGCGGAAAATCACAGTTCGTGTCATAGCCGACAATATATGACATGTTATGGACAGTTATGGCTTTTTCTTCGATTTTCGTGTTATTATCTGTTAATTTTAGACTTGGCAGCTTCTGTCAGAAGCCACCAACAACATGAAAACTTCTTTATTAAGCTTCCAACTTTAACGTATGGCTTAGGGTTTTTTATTTTATTTTTTTCTTAATTTCCTGTTTGAAAAATGAATGTTTTTACTTGTTTTTTTTTTCAGATAAATCCATGCAAATAATTGTCCCCTTTTCTAATCAGGTTTTGGCTTCGTCTGTCTGATCAGATTCTTTTTGTTCATAAGAAAAGAGTAAAACCTCCATGTTCTTTTTGGCCGAGAAAGTAAGAAATGAAAAAGAAAAAATCCAATGGAAAAATACTTGAAATCAAACATGAAAATGATTAGTTTTGCTATAAGCAACCCAAGTTTGGGGATCGGGGGAGACAGGGCAATATTGGGAGGCAAAAATAACATAAAAGATCATTTTCAAGCATTTGATTCCCGCTCCAGGGTCAGGTCAGGGTACAAACTTTTGCATTTCAACACCGGAACTGAAAGGTCATTTCAAAGTCGCTCTGTGTTTTTCTCTTTCTTTTTTTAATATTAAGTCTTCAATGCCATTATTTCCAGTGGGAATCAACGACTTCTTTGCAACGTCCAACTTTTTTACCAAATCATTTCTTTTTTAACCCTTCAGTTGCGCTAAAGCATTTGCATGGTCCCTTAAAGTTAATAGATATATTATCAAATTTTTTAATTTTAACTTATAAACGGGGAGCCTTGAAATTTTATTATGCATCCTTTTAGTAATTATGATTATAATCAACTATTAATTAAATCCCAATTCAAGTCACAATCTTGGTGAGCAATGATGAATTTGTTGATGCCATCCAGTCCATCGCTAGATATACGAGCGCACTACATATGTATTAAGAGCAACGCGTGTAGCTTGTCTGTGATATAATTAATATTTGATGAGATGAAGAATAACGAAAAGAGAGGTGAGTTTTAGATATTTGTTTTCAAAATGTAAATGTGTTTTGCATTTCCATCTTATGATGAGGGAAAAGGAAAGCAATGGAATTCAATGACATCCAAGAATTCAATCAATCTAGAACCATATATGGTTTTAAGAGTTACTTACGTTGGAATGGAATGATAAATAATCATATATGGTTTTAAAAATTCATTATTTATTATTTCTTGTAGACCACTAAGGGATCAAAAATGGTATTATCAACCATAAATATAATTAAAATTAAAAAAAATGACATAAATTCTCTGCAAGTTAAGGACCTTTGTTAAAATACATTTAATCAATACTTTGACTTAAAAAAATAAAAAAAGAGTGTTACATATAATTTTCAAAATCATTTCAATTTTGTAATAACTTAAAAAAATTCATGATTTTAAATTCTCAAATCTCAATACCTTTTAAATGTTATTATGTGTTTTTCTAAAATGTATGAATCATATTTAGTGTTGTCGGTATTATATTGGTATCGGCCGCACCAGTTTCGACATATAACGGTACCAGCGATAGTTGGTTTCCTTTCAATTTTTGTTTCGATCTGTACCAGCCGTACCGATAGGTATTGGTCTGATTCGGTGATACCGGTCAAAAATAGTTGTACCGGTAGGTACATAATATAAGCTTGTAAAAAAAAGTTAAACTAACATTGATTTTAAATTTGATGAATATTATACATAATTACTCATAAATTTGATAAATCTTAGACATAATTACTGATAAATTTAATGATTATTAAAAAATTTTAACTTTATAACTTAACTGATATTGATTTTTTTAATATTTGATTAAGTTTTTTTATAGAACATTATACATAATTGATGAATATTTAATATATAAAATTTATTTAATCTCATTTATTTTATATTTGAAAATACTTTTCATATATATAAATTAAAAATATTCAAACTCTGATAAACCCGAAACGATACACCGAAACACACTGGTACCAGTATATACCTGTACGAGAACAAAAAAATATGCCCACTGGTACGATACTAACTACCTTAATCATATTCCTATGATCTCTAAAAAGTATTACTTAAGTTACTATTAGCATGGAAAGTTTGTGTGGTATTATTATTTCCTACTTAAGTAGCAAGTAGTTAAGCATTTCATTTTTCTACAATATGATGCATATGTGAGGCAATCTTCTATCCAATACATTACACCAACTAATGTAAATTAAATTGCCTTTTCTTATATGTTATATGTTTAATGAAATTACCTAGATATGGAATGGACTCTCTGAATCAACTTCATGTCCATAAACCTTTAACTTTATATTCATTTTTTAACCTATATATGTTCTAATTTGTCAATTTTCTTCTGAATTTTTTTAATTGATTATGTTACCAAATTTCACTATATGTATATATAATCCTTTATTTGATTTGAAGGAAATAGAAAGATTTATTTTATATATGGCTCTATACATTTTCATGTTCTCAAAAAGTAAAAGAAATCACTCATCCAATTAACTTTACCCTCAATTACTCTTTTTCTCTGTGTTCATTTTTCCAACTTTTGTAATAAACAAATGAGAAATCAATGAGAAGTAAAACCTTGTTTTTAAAAATAAATAAATAAATGGGCTATGATATGACCGTAATTATTAAGCAAATTACTTGGGCTAAGCCTACTCTGGGCCTCATTAATTTTCCTTACCTTTTATTGTTACCGAAAATGACCCAAGCCATCTTCCTCTGCCTGGGGCTGACAAGGTCCACAAGGGAAATTATAGCAACCATTTATATATTCTTCTTCATTAAGTATATACACATAGGATTATTATCACTGAATTAGAAATTTTTTTTTAATTTCACATTCATAATAAAAAAATCTACCAAATAACATATATTTTTCTTTGAACGCAGTTAACGGTTATTATACGCTCTTAGGTATATAATTTTTTTAAATTAATTAAAAATTAGTGAAACATATAAAAGAATCTTAAAATTCTTTATGAAGTTGAAAAAAATTTCACGATCGATATATCAAACGTTAACACCCAAATTTCAATACTTCAAAAAATTTACCACCGAATTTGGACGGACGAATCATCTTGATTAAGCTCTAGCTAATTGGATATATACTACTATTAATAATTTAATGTAATAATTGAATCATAATAGATATTTTGAAGAACATTTCCCGTTAGTTAGATCCGCTACGCTGCTTTCCGCCACATTTTTCAGCTCAAAATTGTTAAAAAAACAAGTTAGGACTTAATTGATAATAAGTATGAACTTTAAGAAAGATATATATATATATATATATACACACACACACACACACATATACATGATTGTCTAAACATATTATTTGCAAACAAAACTTCAGCATTCGATTAGGATATAATCTTACTACATAACAGGGAAAACAAACAGAATCTAATGAAAAATTAAGGATTTATTAACTTCGAATAATATTTTGGACAAAAATAATTGGAGAGAGAATCAAAGTCAAATCGATATAGTATTGGGTCCCAAAAAATAATCTTTTTTTATAAACAAAATTGAAAATTGTAAACCTATTACAACTTTTTTCTTTTTTTACTAAACACAAATTATTCGTCAATGATTAATGTACAAAAAGGAGTTTTAGTCAAATTGATGGAACCATGAAAAAGCCCCAAAAAGGGGTGAACATGAAAATAAGAAAAATGAAGAAATGGGTCCCTTCCACCACCAACAATACAAAAAAATCCACCCCATTTCCACACGGAAACAAAGATTCCCATCACCGCTCAAAGGCAAGCCAATGAAGCCCCCTTTCCCCCCATCTTTATGGTCTTTTCATTTCAATATTTTCCCACAAGGTTCTTCTTCATTGGCCAACTCTAAATTACACCCATTTTGTAGACACCCCACGTGTAATCTAGTTTAGCTTTTTTGATGATCAAAGTCAAAAATAAACCCAATGTTTCAAATTAGGCAATTTTGGACCCAGAATTTTCTCATCATCTCGTCCTTTATTGATGGTAAGACTAATGGGTGCACTCTCTAATGACGGACCTCAATTTCCAAATTGTTCAAAATGGTTGCCACTTGAGAAATGGAAGGCCTATCTTTTCTGTAATTACCAACGCAAACTGAAGCAACTTTAGCCAGTCTAAGAAGGGGTTTTATATCGGATGGGATTACAAATCTAGGGTCCAGAAGTTCAGCGAACTTTTTGTCCTTAATCAATGGCATTGCCCATCTTACAAGCAACCCTTCTTCACTTCTCCTTCCGGTCAAAAGTTCCAACAATACCACCCCAAAACCATAAACATCGCTTTCCTTGCAAGCACCGCCTCCCTTTTCAAACCAATACTCATCATCTACATACCCCGCGAGCCCTCTCTTCTCTTTGGGTGCCAAAAACGATAGCCCATAATCACATAATTTAGCAACAAATCTCACATCTAATAATATATTCGATGCCTTAACACATCCATGTATTATATTTGGTGCCATCCCTTCATGCAAATACTCGATCCCTCTAGCTACCCCTGCTGCAACCCTCAAACGCCTGTTCCAATCTAATAATGACGCACCGTCGGAGTTTTCATGCAAATAAAAATCCAAATTCACCATACCAACGAACTCCATCACAATGATTCTCTCACCTGGTGCTTGTGAAAACCCTATGATGGGGACTATGTGAGGATGCTGAGCTAAAGAAAGTGTTTTGATTATTGAAGCGAACCCCAATCCAGCATTGCTCAAAACAAGCCGTGGATGTATCCTTTTCACAGCAACAAGCTCCCCCCTTGACGATATGGCTGCATAAACAGTACCTAAACGGCCTTTTCCGATGATTCTCCTATGGTTAAAGCCATCTGTCGCTGCATCTATGTCGGTTAACTGATACGAGCTCGCACAAAGCTTGACAGGGAGTTCTTGTTTTTGTTCAGGTTTTCTTGGTTTCTTTCTGCAGATGATGATCAGGACGATACCAAGAATAAAAAGAGAGATTGAGAGAAGAACCAAAATCAAATCATAAGCAATATCCTCGCCTCGGCTCATCTTTAATTTCTATGCCTAAAACTATGGTCTTTTGAAACGGGTTAGTAGAAACGGAGAAAGAAGAGAAAGGGTTTTTGGCGTGGCTATGGCTGTCTAGTCCATTCCATACGCTAATTAGCGTGTTGAAAATGCTTACTCCTATATATGGGATTAGACTTTTAAGTTTGAACTTTGGAAAGTTAATTAAAAAAAGATAAGTGAAGGGAAAAAATGGGAAGGTTATCTTTGTTTGAGTAAGTGCACAGACTTTGAAAAAATGGGATTGGATTTGGTGAAAGAGTTGGTGTTCCATCCCCAAGTCTGGCGATATAATTGGTTTTTGGTTAGCGGCACATGGATTTTAGACCGACAATAGTTTTTTATTTTTTCATATTATAATTATATTTAAAATTATATAATTATATAAATTTTAATATATATTTTTATTATATATATATTTTATTTTTTATATCATATTTTATATGGGCATAATCCTTCAAATCTACCTCCTGATGTACTTTTCAAAGGCAAATTAAATTGTAATAAGACGAACTTTAAGCTTGATGGAGAAAACTCGTGAGAACCAACAAAAAACGTTTCTAGAGGGATTGTGGACAAATATGATGTTTGTCATTTGCTTTGTCATCAGGCTTACGTAGCAAGTTCTTAACTGTTGATTTGGCCTGCCTTAAATTCTGTAAATAAATTTGCTAATTTGTCAAGAATTAAGCATGTGAAATGGTAAAAAAAGAAAAAAAAATTATCTCATGCTGATTAAGATATGGATAATGAAAGATTGGTAAGTTCAACTTTGCATCCAGTCCAAGGCATTTTCTATGTATTCCAATTGTTCAGGTTCCAAATAATAATAATAATAATAATAATAATAATAATAAAAGAAAGGTTAAGCTAATTAAAACTATAATTAGTGGACTAATCAAATATCTGCTGACATCCAATGTTTAGCATGGACTTAAGTTAACCCCGAACACAATAATTAAACCTTTTAGACTTAAATACCGTTTAATCGAATATTTAATTTAATGATTAATATATAATTTTTGGTTTTTAGGGAAAAAATAACTAATCCAAAATCATTTATTTTTTTTCATTGGCTTCAAAATCTCAACGAAACACAACAATAATTTGCTGATCATTTAAATCACAGTTTAGTTGCAACAAATGCAGGTACAATGTTGTCAAGCTTCTTGGACCTAAAAGATGATGGGCAACTGAAAGCAAGTCGTTCGAAGTTTGGTTGAAGAAGTAGCTCCAAACCATTTTGAAAACGTATAATTTAAATCCACCAATGTTACCTAACATGAGATTCAATTGCTTGGACTCATCCCTTTAATATATTATTATTATTATTATTATTATTATTATTATGTCAGCAAATATTATAAACTTGTAAAAAATTAGCACTTTTCTTCTGGCTAATACCTAGTGCTTGGGTTTTTATACAAAATCCAGCCCGCATAATTTAATTAGTGCTAGTATTAAGTTTGGATTATTCTTTCCCTTGTCATAACAATATTATAACATTGTATTTGGAATTTATAGCAACTAATGCAAGACTTAGGACATGAAAGAACAGCAGGGTTTGAAATTCAGTTTCAATTAGTAGGAGTCAAAATCAATAATAGAATCTCTTTTTTTTTTAAAAAAAAAATGATAAATGATTTGAATTTGAAATTGAAGAAATAGAACAATAAAAATATAAATAAATAATTTAAATTATTTTCTTCATGCAGTCACTTTCTTTCTTTTCCGCCGGGGGGGGGGGAGGATTCTCGAACAATTTTCTATCTTAAAAAAATAATAATATGACTAACCATTATTAAAATATATATATGTAATGTCAAAAATGAATAAAATAAATCAGCGAATAGGTTAGTATACAGTGGAACCCAACTTAGGGCCCTATTAATGATCAAATTTCAGAGAAAGGACCAAAGATGCCCAGAAGTCCTTTCGATCAGAATTTGGTTTTCCACTGCGGCCTAGCATCAAACATTTGGGCTTCTAGAATGGAGCTTCGCTTAGAGTTTGACCCGTTTTCCTTTTTCTTTTTTCCTTTTTACTTGTAATGGACGTCTGCCGACGCTGAAGTAAAGAAAACAAAACGAGAATTCTTAAAAAGGGCTATAGATTCAAAATATTATAGATCCAAAATGCTTTGTCACATTTTGTTTTTCCTTTTGGTTCTCTCCCTGGACAAGAAGGAAGGTTGATAATTGGATGGATGGAAGAGTCTCAAAATTATCCGAGATTTTTTCAATAAAATAATTATCATACTACTAAGAGAGACTATAAGGGGATAGTTTTCCATAGATTTTTTATGCCTCAACTATTGTTCCTCCCTGGGTAGGCCTACCCCAGAGAGAGGGCATTTCCAAACCTTTTAAGTTTAAGTCACTCGTGAATTGATGAACTGCTTACGTTTTCTTCACGCTCGCTAAAAGCTAAACCACACTTGGGATTTTTCCCAAATCTACAAAATATTGATGATGTATATATAGGATTCAAAAAATAGGAATTACATTACGTAAATAATTAATACATATAATGACAAAGGTTTTTATTTACTAAGTTATTAATGTTGTCCGATGGATGTTTGGATTATTGGTGGATAGTGAAAGAGATCTCTTAGCTACTTTCATATCTGCTATATCAATCCATGCTCCTTGTTTTGGTAAAAATATCGGAATGAAATAATGAAAAAAAAAAAAAAGGACCCAAAACTCTATGATATCCACTTTGTTTTTTAAATGAAAAAAGAACATTTAGAGCTTCCTAAACTAAGTTGAAAGCAAAGCCTAGCCTAACTCTGGAAGAAACAAAAACGCTAGTCTATTATCGAGTGGCCCATAATGTTGAAATTTTGGTTTATCTAGTACAGGAGTTTTGGCTTATTCACCGGCATTTTTGAATTTCATCGGACGCAGGGCTTGCTGAAGAGAAAGCATCAAGAATCACTGCAAAGCCAGTGAGAGAGAGCAGTGAATCACTGCAAATTTCAGTAAATGTTTGCATTTAAACCGTCAAATCCCCGGAAATGCCTTTTGCCTGCAATAAACAGGTTAAAACTTGACGAGGTACAAACAACCAACCAATGCGACTTGAGGACTTAAAAAACAAGCTTAATACCGCTGTCTATAAACACTCGGGTCTGGTCTTGTCTTGTCCTCAGTCAGTTTCCAAAATGACGCAAGGATTTGCAGTCTTAATATGCAGAGAAAAGCATCAGAAGCCAAGAGCGCCATTGGGGAATAAATGGTTTAGGCCCCGTTGGCATTTAGAACCTACCTTACCCAACTACTTATAGCTATTTGAGTTGAAGAACAAAGGGATAAACCACTGTAAAATCTCGTAGCAGAGACAGTTAAACTAGTTTTTACCAGGCAACCGGACGGATGGTTTCCCTTTAATGGGATTCGTTTTCAAGTTTTCACACGTCGTATTTACCAAGGCAGTTGGTGATTCAAATGTCACCTGACTGAGATGCTAGACATGAATCTACTGCATCACTTTCATCAGTGTGGATATCAATTTTCAAGAACCTTAAAAGCTTTAATGCAAGCAGGCAACTAGCCTTAAAAACTCCTTCATTTTGAATAAATTTTTACAATGTACACATTAAACTCCTTAATAAATCTGCCTCCCCTTTTTCTCCCTCTTTCTGCTATGTGAAAATTACAAACTGTTAAAGCAAAACGTCAAAGCAAGTACAATGATTAAAAGGCAAAACTTGAGAGCAAGAAAAATTTAGAAGCGTAGTACCACACTCGCACACTCCTTCCAGAGGGTCTTGTTTTTGCTACGACCTATGAGGAAAGCTTTTTTTTTTTTTTTCCTTATCTCAAGCTACACTTCCTTGATCTGAGCCATCTTCATGTTCACAGTAATAACGAGTCAATTTCCCATCCTTTTTAACAGCAGCAGCTTTAGGCTCGTTCTCAGCACCAGCTTCTTGCAACATTTTAACCACCCTTCTCATCGATGGGCGGTTGATTGGGAGTGGACTAGTACAGACGATGCCGATGTTGAGGACCTTGCATATTTCTTCTTTGAAACAAGGATCGAGTTTGGAATCAAGAACATAGTCCACTCCTTTCTGATCTAGAGTGGTGCACACCCACCTTACCAGGTCCTTCTCCCCGAACTCCGGGTCTATTGGGAGTCTACCTGTGACCAACTCAAGGATAACTACACCGAAACTGTATATGTCACTCTTCTCGTTCACTCGAAGCGTATACGCATACTCTGCACGAAAAGTTTTTATAGAGATTAATTTCAATTGAGCGAGAAATAACTCAAGAAACAAAAAAAGAATTTGCAATGAAGCCTGTTAAAAGAGATTTATCAGTCAACAAAAGAATTTGCAATGAAGCCTGTTAAAAGAGAATCTAAAAGCAGTTAAGAGATATCGATGTAGTATCAAAGAAGCAATGTAAATAGAGATCATCCTAATATTTCGTCACAAGGCTAGACATGGATATTTAAATGATATATATACATATCAACGGATGATATTGGTTGCAGCTAATCTATTGCCTTTAAAATAGTTCCCTAAAGATTTCAGACTTCGCATTCAAGGAGCAACGATGATAAAGATTCAATTACAAGAACGATAATTAAGATTTCACTAACTAACCTGGAGCAATGTAGCCACAAGACCCAGCAATGACAGACATTGACTTAGTACCCTTTCCAGCCGCATCAACCACCTTGGCAACTCCAAAATCAGCCACTCTAGCACCAAAATACCCATCCAACAAGATATTGTTGGACTTGACATCTCTATGCACAATTGGAGGCACACAATCATGATGCAAATAAGAAAGTCCCTCGGCTGCATCCACGATAATCTTGTACCTTGTTGGCCAATCGAGCAAACCACCTTTACTACTATGCAACAAATCACCCAAGCTTCCATTTGGCATGTATTCATACACCAAAAGCTTGCAATCCTTGGTAGCACAAGAACACCACAACTTAACAATATTCTTGTGCCTAATCTTCCCCAAAGTCTCGACCTCAGCTTGAAATCCATCATCCTGAACCTGAGCCTGACCTTTCTCGAGATCTACACTCTCACAACCCTTTTTCACCCCTCTCCAAAGCTTCTTCACAGCAACAGCCTCCCCATTACTAAGCACAACCTTGTAAACTTTCCCTGAAGATCCTCTCCCTATCACATTGTCCTCATCAAGACCATCCAATATCTCATACTCACTAAAACCCAACTTATGAAACGACATCAAAGTCCACTTAGACTTATCCATAGACCTCGCTTTCTTGTAACTCCTGTACTTGAAGTAAAACCAGACCACACCAACAACAAACACCAAAGCAGCTAAAACAAAAATGGATCTCAGCAACCAAACATAACCTTTATGCTTATCTCCATTCTTCCCGACACACAAACCACTAAAATTCCCACACAAATCAGGATTCCCCAAGAAGCTATTTTTGTATATTTCTTTATCGAACAAAGGCGGTAACTCACCAGATAACAAATTATTCGACAAATTAAGCTGATTAAGCTTCAAATTTTGCAAATCAAAAGGAACTCTCCCAGTTAACCGATTATTTGACAAATCGAGATAATTCAACACTGACAAACTCCCTATTCCATCAGGTATCTTTCCTGAAAACTCATTATTAGCCAAATTCAACTCGTTTAACTTCTTCAAAGACTCAATTCCGCTAGGCAACTCCCCATCCAATTCATTCCCGTGAAGATCAAGAATACCTAGTCCATCAAGCTTCACGATGCTTTCCGGCAACGGCCCACTAAACTTATTGTCACTAGCAGAAAGCTGAACTAAATTATCAACTAAACCAATTTCTTCAGGCAAGGAGCCGGTGAACTCGTTCCTAGATATAATCAGAAGCGATAAATTCGCTGCCTTTGCAATTGATTTCCCAATTTGCCCAGAGAACGAGTTATTAATAAGCTCAAGTAAATAGACGCGAGGGAGACCCCATAAGCCGTCAGGTATTTCACCAGATAATTTGTTGTAACCGAATCGGATCCGGTTCAGGCTCCAACACTCTGCCAAACTCGATGGTATATTACCTGAAAACGAGTTGTATATCACAAGAAGCTCTTCTAAGTTCCCTTTCTCGCATAAATTCGGCGGTATAGGGCCGGTAAATTGGTTGCTTGAGACGTCGAGCCATCTAAGAGGCGAGTTTTTCCCGAGGTTCTCGGGTAATTCCCCTGTGAGTCGGTTCTGAAAGATTCTGAGTTCGTACAGAGCTGGGGAGTCCGTGATACTCGATGGTAAAGTTCCTTCGAAGTTGTTCTGGTAAAGGTTGAGACTTTCAAGTGGCAGCCGAGTCAACTCGTCAGGAATCGTTCCCGTTAACTGGTTCATCGACGCGTCTAGGAGTCTCAGCTTGGTCAATCTCGAGAACCTGCGAGGTAACTCGCCGGTCAACGAGTTGTTGTACAGCTCAATCTGGACAACACTAACCAACTCAGTGAGCGAACTCGGGATATTCCCCACCAAGTGATTAATGGCAAGGTCTAAATCGGTGAGTTTCTTGAGTCGACCCAGCGAATCAGGAATCTCCCCAACTAAATTACACTCGGTGAGCCACAAAATCTCCAAGTTAGTTAAGTTGCCAAGCTCCGGCGGGATCCGACCCGGACTAAACGGGTTGTACGATAAATTGAGCATCTTTAGCGTACTAATGTTTCCTAAAAAAGGCGGTATTGTACCGTCGAGGAGGTTGTAAACGAGAGACAAAACCTCGAGCTTTTGAAATCTCCCGAACGACTCCGGAAAATCTCCCGACAAATTGTTACCAGTTAAATCGAGGTATTTAAGGTTAGGGAGGTCAGCCAAAGTGTGGGGGAGTTCACCAGTGAGTAGGTTCTGGGAGAGATCAAGGTGGACGAGATTCTGACACGTGGAGATGTCGGAAGGGATGGTGGAATTAATGTTGTTGTAGTACAAGTTAATGAAGGAAAGGTTTTGTAGACGGCAAAGGAGGGAAGGGAAAGGCCCGGCGACGTTGGCGTTGGAGAGGTCAAGGGAAGTAACGGAGGCAGTGGCGGAGCCACATGAAACGCCACGCCAGTTGCATGGCGTTGGGTCACGAGGGTTCCATGATGAAAGTGCAGAGGCAGGGTCTGAAAGGGAAGCCTTGACTTGGAGAAGGTAAAGACCTTCTTGGTTGAGAGAAAAGGAAGGTGTGGGCAAGGTGAAGAAGAAGAAGAAGAAGAAGAAGAAGAGAAAGGAGAGGAAAAGGCGAAGCATTTTTGGCAAAAGCGAAAAGGAATGAGGCAATGAGGAAGGAAGTGAAGAGATTTGGTGTGAATATATTGGAGTTAGCGTAAGGAAGAGCTTTTGAGCAAGGTTTTTGAATGAGAAAGATGGTGTTCCGCCATTAGAGAGACAGGGAATGAATGAGAGAGAGAAACAGGAGTGGAGATTTGTTATGATGTGGGTGCTGTATTTGTTGTCTATGGTAAGTTTTAAACAGAAGCAAGGGGCATTACAGTTAGCCAGCTAAAAGCAAAGAAAACGAAAGGAAGATCAGAGGGTTCTTCTTTTTACTTTTACTATAAAAATTTGTAATTTTGAAAGGAGATAATCAGTGGGGTTGAGACTTTGAGACAAGGAAGAGGAAGCTGAGAAGTTTATCAAGTCGGTCGCATCACGGGGAGGTTGATGATGGGGTACGGAATGATCTGGAGGAAGATTTAAAAAAAAAAAAACAGATAAACGGTGGATATTTTGAGAGACAGAGGAACAGAGTAGCAAATTATTAACGAGACAATGTGTAAATTAAGCTGTGGTTTTATTTTGACTGCAGAAAAAAAAAAAAAGAAACAGCAATTCTTTCGTAGTGTCTTTCGGTGAGCAGAGTAAGAGTAGTGTTGACACTTTGAGCGTTGAGTAATCACGCGTGAAAGCCCTTGTTTGCTTGCAATAAGGAACTGTTGCCAGACGGTTTCAAAACTTCGAGCAGAGTAATGAGTGAAGCCTCAGCGTCCCTTTTGCAAATAAAAAAAAAAGGTTAATGTTCCTCCAAAGGTCATTTCATAGGCAGAGTCAAGGTCAAAAACCAAAATTTTTACGCCATTTCTTTTTCCCTATGATGTTTCTTTCACTATTAAAAAATAAATTTAAATTTTACTTCATTATTATAATTTTAATTTAAAATCGATTGAAGTTAAAATTAAATATTTTTAATTTTAATTAAATTTAATTAAAATTATTATTTATTTATATTTAAATTTAATTATAAAAATATAAAAATTATTTTTTATTTTTAATAAATTTAAAATAATAAAATTAATTTTTTGAATTTGACATATCGAATCTTTAATTCAATTCTAATCTAACTCATGATCACTTTTACGAGTAATGAAATATCACAAGTCTTTGCTTCTACAATACATTAATTTTATTCTTTTAACTACTGAGATGAGTTTAATGATAGATGATGCATTCAAGCTACCCCTTAAAGGAGAATAAACATGGAATGTGTGCTATTGGAGGTGTGCGAGTAGCTTGCTATGGCTATAGCCCTCCAATATACTTTGGTTGTAAATTTCATTAAAAATAGAGAATGTAACTTTACAAGCATTAACTACTAAGATTGGGTAGTTGAGGTCAATCACGATGAAAGCAAGAGTTCCATAATTTTTTTTTTTTTAG
>JAQSVH010000010.1:13567006-13577230 GCA_029448705.1 Adansonia digitata
TCTTATTACTTTGTTTAACCGACAAAATGAATTTATTTAATTTTACACTAGCAAATCAACTCGTATTCAATATAAAAAATGTTTATGCTTCGATTGGATCATCGCGCCATCCATATTATTTTGTCACTAATGATCTAATGAAAAACCAACAGTAAATAAACAACTTTTCTCATGCTAATGATGAATCTAGCATGAGTAAAAAGAATCATCTAACTAAAAGGATGATTCCTTTGTGAATTGAAGCAAATCGGTGATGCAAAAAAATAGTACTTGACTAAGTGATTAAAAAAAAATCATCTAACTGGCTTAGATTGCTTGTTGATAAAGCAAGATGATTAAAATTTGCTCAAAATCTCTTATTCAAGAGAAGAATAACAAAGGACCATGGTTCCTATTTTCTAATAATCATTAACAGATCAAGGCATCAGGTCTCTAAATGGGATGTTCATGATTTTTCAATACAATCACAAGAACGTTATTATCATTTCGACTTAATCTCTAAAAAAATCAAACTATATATATATATATATTAAAGTACATAATCCAAATGTGATGAATTATAGACCTAAATCAAAATGCTAATGAAGAAGTTCACGTGTTTATAACGTGACTTAGAAAATTTGGAAGGAAATTCAACCACTGAACTCGAGCTAGAGGACCCCGTTGTTAATTACTACCATTAAACTCTTAAGACAAATTCCAAGAATATGCATACAAAGAACTTTCGTTGTCGTTGTGTTATTAAATTTGGCTTGTTTGGTCAATTGATCCAAAAAATCTCAGTTAATATGTTGACTTTATGGAAAAAAAAAAAACTTTGATACTTTGGACCGATTAATTAAATATGACTTTTTTTAAAAAATGATTTTAAAATCATAGGCCATCTAATTTTTGTTTATAATATTTTTAAATAAATAAAAATAAATAAATTTTAAAAAATGAAACGTAAAAAAAGGGTTTTATAACCATAGCTTTATTTGTTATTTTTTAAATGATAATGAATATTTTTTATTCTTATATAATAATTTTTTGTTTATACAAATTAAAAATATATATTTATATATAACCGATAAATTTATTTATAATATTTTATAAATATTTTTAATTAATTCAATAACATTAGAAATAATCTAACAATTAAATGAATCGATATATGATTCAAAACTTTAAATGAATTAATGGGTTCAATCTTATTTTAATAGTTATAATAATTATTTTATAAACATACTTAACTAATAATCAAAGTATGATCCCGGTTCTGATTTAGATAACAAATTTTAATCTGAATTATTGTCCAGATAACAAAAGTAATTAAAACATCAAAATTTATTTGGATTGAGCAGAGTAGTTGATCCAATTTCACCCTTAATTTTTGGGTTCTTGTAGGACCTGCTTGTTAATAAAAAAAAACAATAAAGAATTTGCTTTGCGACAATTGACAAAGATTTGACGGGGGCCTTTCATTTGGCCTATATAGCATCTGTTATTGTTCTGTTTTTGCTTCTTTCGGCACAAAAATTTAAAATATATAAAATCTAGAACAAGAGTCAAAAAGAGCCAAAAACCCTTTTCTTTATGAATAGACAAATGACTGACGTGTATATATATATTTATATATGTGTGTATGTATACATGTACATTATATTATATATTTATCGATGGATTTTGTTGCTTGTGACTGGCTGTTCCGTCCTCCAGAACTGGCAAACCATGTCCTGCGAAATGGAATCATACAGGGGAGAAGATCCGCTAAAAAACAAGCCATGTTCTAGATTTGGGCCACTGGAATTAGAGGTTTTGGCTGTATATTATAAAAGAATAAAAAAAGTTTTTTTTTTTAAAAAAAGAAAGTAATAAGATAAGAAATCAAATTATAAATATTAAAATTTAAATAATAAATTTATTAAATATTATTTTTAAAAAATAATTATATAAATTAATTAAATTAAAATTAAAAAAAGAATTTCAAATTACTGTTCAATAGTCATGCATTCCTGACCATTATTGTTAATACAGTTTTTTTTACACCTTTTGTTTCTACTGCTATAGTTTTCATGTTAAATCAATATTGCCTGGATATGATAGGTTGAAAACAGGTCGATGCTGTGGGCAACTGGGCAAGAAATAGCATTTAACTGATACTGTTGAAATAGGTTAATTCCAAAGCTAGGCTAGGAAAGTGGGAATCATTGGCTTGAGATTTTACACACGAAAAAAAAATCTAGGACAAAAGATGGCATTGGTACTGTGTACATTTTGTGGGATGCAAATCATTGTAAAACTTTGTTACAGGCGAGAATTACCCATTTTTTAAATTTACAATTTTATTCAAAATAATGCAATGTTTCTTTAATTGATGATGATAAGTATAAAAAATATTTAATTTAGATAATTCATATAATTATCTTCGATAAATAATATTTAATAAATTTTAAATTTTATTTATGATTTTTTTATTTTTAAAGTATAACATTATTTTTGAAAAAAAATTAAAAAAATTGGAAAGCAATTTTTTTGTGGGGGATGATAAGGGTAGTATTTTATCCCATTTGTAAGAGGTGAGGTCATGGCTTGGTCGTCATTGAGACCTTACCAAGCTGATCATCTGAAATTGAGGGAAAAAGATCAGATAGCTAATCAATTTGGTAACAGAAACTAAAGTGAGAGAGAGATGGGAACCCATGGAAGAAAAGATTCTAGCTTTAAATTATTACAAAGTGAGGGTGTTGAAAGAAATTCCAACTCATAATTGTGAAGGATCACACTACTCTTATAGTTACATTCATATACAATCATCATCCTCGTTTGTGCAATTGTGGCTACATCTCCCCCCCCCCCCCCACAATGAGTTGTTTGCTGAAGAGTGGCTCCTCTTGCTTGTTGCAAATTTTGAGAAAAGTTCATCATCACAAAACTAACTACTTCGCCTTTTTAAACTTTCCCCTCTCCCTCTAATGATTGGAATAATTGAGAAGGAAAATCTTTTGAGCTGTTAGAACATGATAAAGTGATTTTAAGGGTTACAATTAGACAGAAATATGTCAGTTATAACCACTAATTTGTCTTTTTATTTCTTTAATTTTGGTAAGAAGCAATAATCAAACATTAGAGCAAAACATAACGGAAGCTTAATTAGACATTGACAACTTACTGCGTAATTTTATCCTCAAACTTGGATGGAAACAAAAAGTTATAATTTTGGGTCCATTTTGATTGTGTTATTATTTGTGCATCTTGATAACATAATCAGAAGTAATAGCCAATGTTGGGAATCACGATGAATAATCCCCCCCTGCAAACTAAAATATAAACAAGTCGAATGGCTATACATTTATCAATTTAAATATTATGACTTCGAAATTTTATTTAATTGAATTTATTTATATAATTATTTTTTAAAAAATAAATAATAAATTTAAAGTTTAAATTTATATATTTATAATTTTTTCACTTTATCTTATGGTCCAAAGTTCGAGCGTTCTTTGTAAAAAATATATATATATTTAAATCATTATAATTTCATCTATAACCAAAAAGAGAAGTTTGGCTTTAAAGCCCCAAGGCTTGTTGGGATCTGAAGTAGGCACGACTGGCATCCTCATCTCATTATCATGTTATCAAACAGCCACATGATCATAAGTAAAGTATATTTGAATTTGAGGTGGTTGTGGAAGTTGCTAACTTAATGGTAAATACAAACTCAAATTTGAGTTGTTAGAATGATTGCCTAATGGCCCGCACCAAAAGAGAATAGCTTTTCTTGAATTAATGGTAGTTATGACAGATTAATTAATCCTTAATTCCCTGATTGAAAATAGATTACAGCTAGGCAACTTCCAAGCCCTAGCTTGTAGACAGCCACCTAACCATTTTGGACCAGATTCTAAAGGATTCTCCTACTAAAAAGAATTCATTACTTTGGGGAAAAATGGAAAAATAAACATTAATAGATAAAGAATCTTTGAACAATTTGTAAATAAAATGGTTGTGACTAATTAGTTTTTTACTAACATTTCTTTATGAAAAAATAATTCATTCACAAATATATGTATGTGTGTGTATATATATATGTATTCGAATTGAAGCCTCCCTTTTATATTTCGCTGTCAATCATGCACAACTACAGACGGTAATTGGAAGAGGTGAAATAAACCAAAAAAAACTGCTGTTTCTTGAAAGCTTGTGACAGCTACTTTGTTGATATCCATTATCAACCCCAAATTGCTCTCCTTTACCCCTATATATATGTCTATATATGTCATCTCGAAGTGTAAAATAAAACTTGGTTACAGAACTGATCGTGTTGAATTCCTGCCTTTACTCAACCTGCCCATTTTAACATCTCCAGATGAAGTCGTTTATCAGATCACCCCCCCTTTTTTTTTCTGTTTTCTATATTCATTTAAGTATTTTTTTATTTTAAATAATAATTTAAATAAAATTAAATTAAATTTGTAAAAATTTTATTTAACATCGATCGAACTTATCAAGCCAAGCTTATTGGTACTACATGCATAATAATTGAGTCAAACGCTATATTCTAACCTCTAAATTTTATATTCTGTAACAAGTATCAATATTATTTTTGGTGAAAGGAACCCAAAGCATGCAAGAAGCATGGCTTAATGTGTCCCTATCCAACTCTCATATTTACAATTCATCGCATTTATGGGATGTCAAATAATTGAAAATTTTCGGTGCATCGCAATGTGGGCTATGGATTTGTGGACTACAATAAATGGCATGAAGTATTAACGCAGCGAAAGTCGAGAGAAATTGCTATTTACGACAGCATTCGAAAAACCCATTAAATAATTGATTAATTGTGCAAAATCCAAGACCTTAAACATCTAGTAATCTACAACATTTTTAAACTGATGCGGACAACTTTGGAACAATCAAAGATTGGATACATAAATGAAATAATTAAACTCTATCTGATTAATCTTAAACATTTCGCTTTCAATAATTGTTATTTCCAAAACCCAAACGTATGCATCCCCTCTTTTCTCTATATACAATATATTTGGAAGTTCGGTTGAACAGTGTTATCAGAATAGTTAACAATTATTTAATTACTACTCTATAAAAACTTTTTATGTTTAATACTTTTTTATTGAATTCAAAAAAAAATTATTAATTGTGTTTTTTTCTTAAATATCACCTTAATCAATATCATTAAGTATTAATGAACATTCTTCTGTATTTGAATGTAGTTCCTACTACTCTGAAGTCCTTTCATTATGGGTATATTTTATGGTAAACGATGACAAATTGTGAATATAAAAATTGGGGAATCCTTTTCACCTTCTTCAAATTACTTGATGTTGAAAGGCTTGTTTCAAGCTAAGAGGTGGATAAACAGTATAAATTTGTAGTCAAGCTTCAGCACATCATCTAAACTTGACCTAATAGCCTATAGATTTGGCCAGTTCACCTACTAATTAATCAAATTATAGCGTTCATCTACTTGCTTAATAATAATAGTATTCTTTTGTATGGTCTGTGCCAAAAAGTGGGAAATAAAAATCTAAGCTAAGGTATAAGTTTTCAATTTAAGAGTACGGATACGTGATGTCTCGTTTGGCCCTAATGACCTCCCCATTGGGTTTGATCTTAAACTTTTTTGGTCATAAATAGGGTAGGCCATTCGTAGGATGATATTGCCCAACTGAGACGGTAGCCTCTAAAATTAGCATTGACGGGTAACGGTGTGAATGTCTTAACGAAATTGGTTCCATAAAGGTCATGAAAAATACACGGGCTAAGCCGACATGGAACTAAAACTACGCTTTCAAGAATGGCGGCAGATTCCTTTCTTTTTTTGGGTGCAATACAAGGTACCACTTCATTCCTTCCCCCCATTTGCCTCCACTCAAAAATATGTATATTTCCACCTCTAACAGGGAAAGAGAATCTCATGAGCAAGGTGAGCAAAAAGTACCCCTTCTACAAGATTTGTCTGTATACTCGAAACTGAAAAGAAAAGCTCATATAGAAGGCACTAACTCAAACATTTCAAGGCACAGAGCGTTTGGCTAATATATTACCCACTGGAAGTTCTCGCTTTCCAACTTCTCTCACCCAGATTCACAAAGTTAGGGCAATTGTGACCCAGTCTGTCTGGCCTCATAGTGCGTTGCGGATTATCACGTTTCCCTGATCACCTTCACAGATAGTTCTAGAGACCAGAATGACAATGTCCTTCCTGGCTTTCCCACATATTATGGATTATGAGTCATTGATGGTTCAGTCATTCCACAGGAATTCACCGCAGAATACCGAGTGCATTTTATAGATTTCATGCGTGCCTTATGTTAATAATAGTATTTCCAACTGTGGCATTATTTGATCAGAACATTGTAAGTTGCTTCTGCCCAAATCATCAGCTCAAGCTCAGGAGATCCTTACAGCACTGCTAGTTGGGATAAGGCATCTTCATTTGTTGTCTGTCCTACCAAACACAGAATTTGCTTCTCCCCCTCTGCAAATTGACATCTTCCCCTTTTGCTATGAGATATAAATACCCGTATGTTTCCAAAGTCATAAAACTCTACTACACCAAATGTACTTACCATCCTTCACTCCTGTCTTCTAAAATGCAGATGACGAGACCACTTGTTATATCACCATTATCTTAGCCGGCTTCAACCATTTCATGTACTTGAAGGTCCTATTACTAAATAAACTAGGATTCTATGACAATAATCCTGTATTATTCCCCTTAAGGAAAGTGGCAAACCATGATACCTGGTTCAGAATTCAGGGACATCACCAGTTGCATAAAAACTGAAAGTCAGTAAATAAATAAGCAAGTAAAAGAGAAATGAAAAGAAAAATCCACCAGCAAACAAGAGTTGCTGAATTCATCCACCACCAAACAAGAGTTGCTGAATTTTGTCATTGTAGGAAAAGAGAAAAATAAAGGTTTATTATTTAAGTTATCCAAGCAATTCGGGAGACAAATATATGTTAAATGCAAAGCAATCAAATCTGATTAGACACTAAGGCCAAACCACAAATACCTGTATAATTAGAATAATGAAGTATAGGACCCAAGTTGCATACCAAATCAAAAGGCTTCATCTTTAATATCTATGTCAGCTTCAGCAAATTCACTCATCAACCCAAGTTGAAACAATTCAACAGCTTCTTCGACCATCCTTTGATCCAAAAATGCACCAAGAAGCGTACTCCATGCTCCCTCTTCTGGAATACATCCGTTGACCACCATTTCATCAACAATGCAAGCAGCTTTTTGCAGGTCTCCATTCTCACAGAAAGATTTCATAAGAGTCTCAAAAGTCCCAGTCTCAACAGAGATGCCCGTACTTTTCATGCTTAGATACAATTGGAAAGCTCGACTTAAATCACTCTTGGTACAAAGGCCTTGGACCACCTTATTGTAAATCCTCACATGAAGACTCCAAGTCAATCGGTTTGGCAAGGTCCTGCCTAAGACCATCTCATCAAGGAAGTTTGCAGCCTCCTGAAACTTGTTAATATCACAGAATCTGCTTATGATTTTCCCATACAATCCAGCATCTGGTTGCAGGCCTTGAAGTTTCATCCTGTCAAGAATCTCCACAGCTGGTTGAAGCTTTCCCTCTTTACATAGTCCATGAATTAAGGTACTATAAGTTATCACGTTGGGTTTACAATGTTTGCTAACCATTGTCTCCAGTAGTTCCATGGCTTCTGAAGAACGCCCATCGTTGCAGAGACCATTCATTAAAGAACTGTAAGTAAACACATTTGGCTCCATACCATTGTTTTTCATCTCTTCAATCAACTCCATAGCTTCATTTATATTCTTTGACTGACATAAGCCATGTATCAAGGAGGAATAAGTAACAATAGAAGGAGAACAATCCGTCCTTTTCATCTCTTCAAATAACTCCTTTGCTTCAGTGATCTTTCCGAATCTACACAACCCATTAATCAAAGTCCCATAAGTATAAGAATCTGGAGGACACCCACGATTGGGCATCTCGTGAAATATATGAAGAGCAGAATCCATGGTTCCACTGTTCTTGCAGAGTGCTTTAATCAAAATATTCAGAGAGACAACACTAGTCGGAACACCTACTTCTCTCATATGCCTGTAAAACCTATAAGCGATCTTCAACTGGTTCTCTTCAACCAGAATATCAAACACAGTAAGATAAGATTTATTACTAGGTTCACACTGGAATTCCTTCATCTTACCAAAGACCCTCATGGCATCCAACGGTCTATGAACCCTTCCATAGCCTCTACAAATAGAAAGGAAGACATCTTCTCTTACGTCACACTTTTCCACCTTCATTCTATCAAGAAGATCTTCAGCTGCTCCAAATTTGTTTGCTGAAACTAATCTAGATATCATAACTCCAAAAGTGGTGTGATCATGACAAAAACCATTGGCATACTCAGCTGTTGCCGAATCGAATATAGTAAGAGCCTTATCTACATTCCTCTGTGCTTTTATTAAATGCACGACTTGGGAAGGAGTGATTTTTTTCGACCACCTAAACGCAACCTTGGTATCCATTATAGCCAACTATCTATGTTAACAATACAATGCTCCAAACTCGAATAACGCCAATATCATACGACATACTTCGATGCTAGTTTGCAATTCATACACACACCTACACCAGATTAAGATTTAAAAGTTAAACAGATATCAACAAGGAGAGTATATGTTTAACCAAATTTAAATAAACTAAATAACAAATATATAACACCAAATTCTGTTCTTAAATTTATCATGCCAATATACTCAAATGGCAATAATGAACTGTTATGCACTGGATTGCTGGCGTGAGCATTTTATCGAACATTTGGTGTGTGGAAACCGGAAGATTCACAACCAACATAGTTAACACATGAGAAACCTAATCCTCAAAAAATTTAACAAAAAAAAAAAAAAAAGAAAAGAAAAACGCCTTCAAAAGCTTATTTAAGATAAATAAGCAGCTTACAATTCGCTTTCGTGAAACGAAGCGCCCGGTCCGGAGATGTTAGGAAAATCAAACTGCTAGTGCACTTTGTACTCGATGATAATGACTGAGCAACTGTTTTGCGGCTTTGCTTGGGTTGCACCGTCCCACCTTCCACATGAATAAGGCGGTTACAGGCCGAATGTGGCCCATAATTCTGGCCCAGTAAAGGTTCGAAACCATATTCGTATAAGAACCAACCCGGCCCACTATTTTCAAAGCCCATAAAAAAGCCAGCTAAAAAATTCTGAAAAAAAAAAAAGAAAATACCATATTCTTTTGCTGGTTCAGAAGTTTCGCTCTACTAATAAAATTTTAGTGATTCACATTTTTTTTTTCCATCATAAATGATTCTATTTCTCTAAATTATAAATTTGTTTCGTGATTCACTTCTCCTTCTTGTTGCTAAATGACAACCATTCATTAAGAAATTAAGGTGTCCTCTCCACTTCCTCCCAACAAATTCCCAATTTAAATCATGCTTCGGAACTAGGGCGACTTCGGCGATTTGCTGCAATCATTCAAAAATTGGTAAGTAACAATAATTGCCAAAGGGCACGTTCGCTCATGAAGTACAAAATTGTTCTACATCAGACTAGATTCTTTATTATTCTGAATAACAAGTGCATTCCCTTAAAACCACAAAACTAAAACATTACAAATCACGCAGCCTTGTCCACAAAGGGGTGGGTGGAATGAGAAGCAGATATTCACACGTTTCCACTCATAATTTTTGCCAAAAGATGATCAGATCAGATCAGATCAGAGTCCACCCTAAGGTGCCAATAACTTCTTGATTCCAGATTTCTGCTCTGCCGTTAACCTCGTTGGGAATTTAATATTGAACTTGATTCTCAGGTTACCTCTTCTCGAGGGGTCTTTTGGAATTGGCATGCCTTCCCTTGGGACAACCTCCTCATAGTTTGGATGAATCACATTGGTGATTGGGATGGTCAAACTCCTTCCATCCAATGTTGTAAGATTAACAGTGTAGCCTGATAAGGCTTCTGCCAGCGATATCTTTTGCGTGACTACCAGGTCGTTGCCGTCGCGTGTAAATGTGCTGTGAGGCTTTTCGTCGATTATGAAAACAAGATCTGCAGGGATCGCATTCGGTTGTTCGTTTCCTTTCTCAGGGAAGGTAATCTTTGTTCCCTTTTTCCAACCAGGCTTGATATCAATGGTCAGGATTTCCTGCACCGGCAACGTCTTCCTGCAACACAGTAAAATTTTTAGATCA
>JAQSVH010000010.1:13577330-13623806 GCA_029448705.1 Adansonia digitata
ACATTTCTGAAATGAGCACAAGATATATCTCCAAATTCATGAAAGAAAACTTTAAAAATTTTAACATACCAGTGATCATATCTGTGTTAGACATGTACTCATATTTAACACTAACACTTAAGTTTGAGTCACACGATAACCAAGCATTACCAGTGTGGTTAAAAATGGATTCATTGATTACAGCGTGCACGAAATGATCAAGACAAACTCTAGCGCTCTCTTTTACAGCTAAATTATTAGACTAAAACAGCTCGATTAAGAGGTTTTTGTCCATCTGTTTTTACAAAGCATCGAATGCTTTCAATATTTCATTGAAGCTACCAATAATTGAATGACTAATACAGCAAACATAAAAGGTTCACTAAACAGAGAGTTTCATATTACTTTTGATATCAACCAAAATAAATGAACATTCAGCTGGAAACTACAAACGAGACCACCATCCCAAAAGAAAAAAATTGAAAAAAAATTAAAAGCAGAATTAGAGAAGGAGACATACCCGCTAGCATCTGCAATTTCTCTAGAAATCTTCATCTTCTTTGTGGTTCCTTTATACAACTCCTCAAGGCTGCAAGGCAACGTATTTTCAATAGGAGGAGCTTTACGAGGACCCTGATTCATTGGTCTGCCTTCACCAAACGAACTGAATATATCATCACCAAACATGCTACCAAATGTCCTTGAGCCACCTCTCATCCCCCCGCCGCCTAGTCCCCCAAATGGGCTTGACGATCCAAAAAACTCAGCAAAAATGTCATTAGCATTTCTGGGGTTGAATCTAAACACATTTGGACCATCTCCAGTTTGGAAAAATGTTGCTCCACCGGGTCCACCAGCATCTGGAGGTGGTACTTGGCCTTTCAGCCCTTCCTCACCATACTGATCATAAATAGCTCTCTTCTGCGGGTCACTCAGAACCTGCAAAAGTTAAAGTTGGTCATTGTAGCATGAATCTAGACTTTACACACACACACACAAAGATCAAATTTTGAATTGATGGGCAATCTTACGAATTGAATTAAAACGAGACAGACCCCCCGAAAAAAGGGACTCAATTGATGATCATGCTACGCAGGGGACAGATATGTGACTTTGATACTGTAGTCCCAAATCTCAATAACCAAAGAGAAAGAACTAAACTTCAATAATTCATTAATGATCATGCTGATTCTAAATAAAGGAACCCATCTTTTATTTTGAGTTTTAAGAACCAATAAAATTAAAAGAATAAAAAAGGAAATTAAAAAAAGAGAAAAGCTAACCAACCTCATAGGCTTCAGAGATTTGCTTGAATTTGGCCTCAGCTTCTTTTTTGTTATTTGGGTTCTTATCAGGGTGCCACTTCATGGCAAGCTTCCTATAAGCCTTCTTCAAATCATCATCTTTCGCATTCTTGTCAACTTGCAGAATCTTGTAATAATCTACACCCATCTTCTTATTCTTCTTCCTTTGGCAGCTCTTCTTTATCTGCTGCTCTTATTTTGCCGCAAAAAATAAAAAATCGGAAAACTTGATCACCTACAAAGCTAGAGTTCTGCAACTGCTCTAATAATATGTAGCAGCCTGGAATTGATTTAGAGTTAGGGTTGATTTGAGGAGAAAAAGAAGGAAAAATAAAAATAAAAAGATATGTCTGGAAGGCAAATGAAAATGACGAGAAGGGTGTGGAAGTTTCCCGAGAAGTGAGCCGAAGGAGCTACACACGTATGACATCTACCGAATTCGTGTTTCCAAAGGCGACCTCTCATTAGTCTTGGTTCCATACGGTTAGTTGGACCTGGACCTGGACCTGTTCATGGGTAATATTATTAGAAACTCGAATCAATCGGTATATTTTCTTGGCCGAAATAAGGTTATGTAATTTTACGTGAATAAGGCTAATTAATATTATTAGAAACTAGAATCTAATATATTCATTATGTAGTTGTCTTTTGTTTTTAAATAAATAGTTAGTTTTTTAATAGAAATGTGTAATATTTTTAAAAATTATTAGTTTTATATGTATGTTTATAGAAATGTTTTTTTTTATTTTATTTGTGAAAATATTTCAAGAATAAAACTCTGAATGTCTAAAATATAGATATAAAAAATATATCTTACAGTCGAAAATCAAGTTTAAATAATATTCGAGACACAAATTATATATAAAATAAATTTAATTATGACAGGACCAGGCCCTGAATAGCTTACATTGTGATTTTGGGCTAGAAAAAAGGGTCCATCTATCTTAGGTTATTATATGCGTTGGTCAAGTTCATGTCTTGGATCTTGGATCGGACATCCACCCGCAAAATTTTGTTCGGAAAAACAAAAGCATGCCTGCACGTGATCCCATGCTGCCTTGAAAGCTTAAAGCGACAGGGCTAAGATCAGCTATAGTAGGGAATTAGATTAAATATTTAAATTTAAGTTCATTTAATTTTTTTATATTCAAAATTTTTTATTATTTATTTTAATATTTGGTTTCATATTATTTAATATTTAAATTCATTAAACATTTAGATTATTAAACTAATTTTTTAAAATATAAAAGTAAAAATTAATTAATAATTAAATATATCAATAAATCTTAAATTCAGATATTCAACGCATTTAAATTTATTGTTCAAAAAAACAAGAGATTT
This sequence comes from Adansonia digitata, assembly GCA_029448705.1. Lineage (NCBI taxonomy): Eukaryota > Viridiplantae > Streptophyta > Magnoliopsida > Malvales > Malvaceae > Adansonia > Adansonia digitata. The sequence continues at coordinate 13,579,955 of JAQSVH010000010.1, forward strand.
TAATATTTAATATTATTTGTATCAAAACTAAAATAAAGTCAAAATAAATCCAAACTTGCTTTGAATCAATCAAATATATTAAATCTAACAAATTATCATATCTATTACTATACTATCCATTTTCATTCCTAGACCAATTAAATTCACTGACGTGGCATATATTTATGCTAGATCTCACTGGTTATTAACTGAGTGCGATCGCTTCCTATCATTTAAAGTTAATCTACTTTTTCATCGTCTTTCTCGTTTTCAATATTGTAAGCCTGCAAAATCTCAGCCCTCCTCACAATGGCTACCCTCTCCTTTTCTCGTCTCAAACCAGAGACATTGTTTTCTTCTTTTCCCTTCCGTCAGTTTCCACTCACTTCTAAAAACATCTCTTCCACCCCACGCCGAAACACTCTTACACTCTCTTCCTCAGCCGCCCAACCCCCTCCCGCCACATCCGGAACCACCGCATCCACTTCTGTAACCGTCGACACCGCCTCTCTTGGAAATCATGCCAACTCAACCGTTTTCGTTATCCGCGCGCGTAACCGTATCGGCCTCCTCCAAGTCATCACGCGCGTGTTCAATATCCTCGGTCTACGCGTCGACAAAGCCACCGTAAATTTCGAAGGAGATTATTTTATCGAAACGTTCTTCGTTACTGATTCTCACGGCAACAAGATCGACGATCAGGAGAGCTTGGAGAGTATCAAGAAGGCCTTGACCGAGGCAATCGATGGTGACGATGACGTCGCCGTGTCTGTGGCGCCGGCGGCTAGAGGGATCGTGGTTAGGAAGCCACCGTTGAATTTTGGGGAGAGGAAAGGGAAAGCTGAGAGGATGTTTGGATTGATGGATGTTTTCTTGAAGAATGACCCGATTAGTTTACAAAAGGATATTTTGCATCACGTCGAGTATACGGTGGCTCGATCGCGATTTAGTTTCGATGATTTTGAAGCTTATCAGGTAAGGTTAGGATAACATGGTTTCGTTATTGGGTTGAGAATGAGTTGTGACATTTTTTGAAATTTGGCGGGAACGTATAGTATAATCTTATTTTGATTGTTTAACAGGCTTTAGCACATAGTGTAAGAGATCGGTTGATTGAACGTTGGCATGATACTCAGATACATTTCAAGAGGAAAGATCCAAAGCGAATTTACTTCCTTTCACTTGAGTTTCTTATGGGTATGTTCTTACCTTTGTCTGAGTCTTATTATAATTAGTATGTTTAAAATGATTGATACGTTTGAGAGCTCTCTAAAGGTTTGGTTATGCATTCTATTACTATCCTAGTACCTATAATTTATCAAATCTAGAGGATTAAAATGTGGTTTCTATTACAAGTAGAATAAATTCTTGGATCGCATCTTATTCTGGTTTATCTTCGCTGCTTTAAATATCATTCATGCTAAACAACTGTATGCAATTTATAATTTCAGGCCGTTCTTTGTCAAATAGTGTCATCAACCTAGGAATTCGGGACCAAATTGCAGATGCTTTAACGCAGCTTGGTTTTGAGTTTGAGGTTTTAGCAGAACAGGTTAGCTTGACATTTGCTTTTTTGTACTCCTTGATTGGGAAAAGTAATTCTTTGATTGTCAGGGGAATTTATCACATGGAATGAATATATATATATATATATCTATATTAGAAGTCATGTTATGGGGTAATTGGTGATTTGAATCCAATGGATGGTCATATTCTTGGCGGCATAGAAACAAAAAAGTCTATGATGTTAAGGTGTGCGTGTCCTGTCAAAAGAAGCCTATTCGTATAATTAGAACTTTGGGGAGATATCTTGGTTTTAACAAGTGACATAAAAGTAAATTCTTAATGCATGTAGCAAAAAGCTTTTCATATATTGGCTTGTATTATTTTTATAATTTATATAATCAGATAATTATCCACTTTCCTCTTTAGCTTATTCATTATGATATTCTAAGGAAGGAGATGCTGCCCTGGGTAATGGAGGCCTTGCTCGTCTTTGTGCATGTCAGATGGATTCTCTAGCAACTTTGGACTATCCAGCAGTAGGGTATGCCTCTATTCTATATTTTTCTTGTAAGATTTGTGAAGGTATTTCAAGTTAAAAGTAGACTCATCTCAACCTTGCATTAAGTAGGGATTCTGAATAATTTTCCATACTGGTTTTGAAACCAAAATGGGCTGTGAAGCTGACTTGCATATCTTCTAACAAGTATTAGGTTATCCATAATCTATACTAGTTTTCTTTTTTCAAGGACAATATAGGAAGTTTTGCATCAAAATCTTGTCCTTTAGGTCATGCATAACTTGCATATCCTCCCACGAGTATTGGCTTTTATGTTTAATAATCTAATTCTGGGGAATTGTGCGTCTTTTTTATTTCAGTTATGGATTACGCTACCAGTATGGGTTGTTCCGTCAAGTCATATTGGATGGCTTTCAACATGAACAACCTGATTATTGGTTGAACTTTGGAAATCCTTGGGAGATAGAGCGGGTTCATGTAACATATCCCGTGAAGGTTTGCAAGTACTTATATGTTTTTATCTCTTGCAATATTGGATGTTTGACATTATCTTTTTATTCTTTTACCATTCTGTTTTGTTGCTAAACTTTGGTCTTCGCTGCCACCATATGTTTGGATGGAAAAGTTCTATGGGACTGTCTCAGATGAAGTTTCAAATGAAAAGAAAAGTAAAGTCTGGGTTCCGGGAGAAATGGTAAGGCAATAATTCTTTTCACAATTGAAGCCTGTACTGTTTTGTATAAAATTCTCTATCCATTGATTATACTCATGGGTGATGGGTGATGCATGATTTAAATGAGCGCTAAATTTAAATGATTGTCATTGGTAATTTTTTTAGCTTAGCAATATGTCTTCATGTTGGCAGGTTGAAGCTGTGGCATATGACAATCCAATACCCGGTTATGGAACAAGGAATACCATTAATCTTCGCCTTTGGGCTGCCAAACCAAGTGATCAACATAATATGGTAATTTTGATGAAGCCCAATTAGTAATTTTAGCAGCAGCAGGAGTTCTATGTCTGTGTTTACTTCCATCTAGGTAGGATTAAAGTAAAGTTAGAAGTTCTGTCACATAAAATTATTTCTTATGCTTTGTGATTTACTAGAAATGCTATAGTTGGACTGACCTTACAAGTACTGATTTGGTTGCTTAAAACATTGTCATATATGCAACTATGTGGTTTCTCCTTTATGAATCTTTTTCTATCCAACCATCAGGCTCTGCTTAGCAAGTGAGGGCTCTGAAAATCTTTTTGAAGTTGAATTTTCAATTCATGATTGAGATTTGTGTATTTACATATTTTGGAGTTTATGATTTTGATGAAATATGTTTGTGAATATTACGGTATCCGATTTTGCTTTTGAGTCATTTGTTTCGATTGTTTTGGCCTAAGTGTTTTGAAACAAGGTTAATCCAACCAAATTGATGTTGGTTTTTTGCTGAGTTAGTGTACTCATTACTTTAGTTTTCTTTACTTTTTTAGATTTCAATATTTGCATTTTCAGAGAATTAGTTTTTGGCGAGAGCTTGTGTTAGTAAGATTAGTATCTATCCTTTGTATTGTATAGCCTTTGAAGGTGTATTGGATGTCAGTTTTAGAAAGATTTGCTAGTCAGTAAAAATTTCGTATATTTCAGATATTCTGTGTCTTTTGATTTTGTAGACTTTAATTTTTGTAAGTATTGTTTTGGAGATTCTTAAAATTCTGATTTTTGGTTTTCTATGATATTTGTTCCCTACATGCTTATGGATTTGTGTTGTTAGTATGTGACTTTGTTATGTCTTAAATCCTTAGTTCGGACAATGACATTGCAGGAGTCCTATAACACTGGGGATTACGTTGATGCTGTGGTCAATAGACAGAGAGCGGAGAATATTAGTAGCATCTTATACCCTGATGATCGTTCTTATCAGGTTTAGTTGCTTTTCCTTATTTTGATTAGTTATGTAAGATTTGACTCTACCTTATCTATCATTTTTTTCTTGCTTCCTCTTCTAAAGATTTTAATGTAGTTTGATTTTTGGGAAATTAAATGTACTTAGTTGGATTTTTTTTATGCTGCTTTCATTAAAAACTTGGTTGAAATGTTTGCAAGTGGTTAACTAAATATGTTTCTTTATTGTCCTTCTGTAGAGCTATATTCATATTGCCTTGAGCTGGTTTCTTTCAGGGTAAAGAATTGCGGTTGAAACAGCAATATTTCTTTGTCTCCGCATCAGTACAAGACATCATCAGACGATTCAAAGATACTCATGGAAACTTCGACGAGTTTCCAGAGAAGGTTCTTAGCTCCATCTTTCACATATCTATTAGTGCCACAAGCATATGTAAAAACTCCTTGAATAGAATTAGCTGGTAGTGGTCCGATCATGTGGTGAGATGAATCTTGCGTAATGTAGCTGTTATCAAGGCCCACTTGGTTCTCAATGTTGTATCCTTAATAATGGTTGTGATTTTAGATGACGGCAGTAGTGAGAGTTGAGTGAAGAAGCTTTCTCTAAATTGAGAAGATTTTTTCTTTCCACTTCATTTATCTTTCTTAGGTTGAGTGCTGCCACAGTGCTTCTGGACTCATATTCTGTCAACTTCAATTGCATTTTTTACAGGTTGCACTGCAGCTGAATGATACTCATCCATCTCTAGCAATAGCTGAGGTAATGAGAGCGCTTGTGGATGAAGAGCAGCTAGGCTGGGATCGAGCATGGGACATCATCTGCAAAATATTTTCATTCACAACTCATACTGTATCACGTGAAGGACTGGAGAAAATCCCTGTGGATCTAATGGGCAGCCTTCTCCCTCGTCATTTGCAGGTGTATTTTATTTGAATCTTGCATTATACTTTCTGTTTAAATAAAGTTTACCTGTTTCCTTGAATAACATTATGTGATTGTAAGCCTAATTAATTCTGTGGCACAAGTTTCATCTCAATATTCTTTCATTTATTTCTGATGTCATACGTTATAAGCTTCATCTTAACAACTTTCTTAATTACGGCATCATGCTTCCAAGGTACAGAAGCATACATTTGGACAATTATCATTTCCCACAGAAGCATTTCCTACATTATCCACTTTAGGTTGCAGTATATTAATTTGATTGGCTGTCAATTTGTTTCCTACTGATATTATAAAATTGCTCTTTTCAGATTATATATGACATAAACTTCAAATTTGTGGAAGAGTTAAAGAAGATGATTGGTTTAGATTACGATCGGCTGGCGAGGATGTCAATCGTTGAGGAAGGTGCTGTGAAGGTATATCTCAAATATAGGTTTTTAATATTTTTGTTGTGTTGGCGGCTTTGCTAGAATGTTATGTAAACTGAAACTTCATAACCATCCCTTTTTCCAGAGTATTCGAATGGCAAACCTATCTATTCTTTGTTCTCATACTGTGAATGGTGTCTCCAGACTACATTCAGAATTGTTGAAAACAAAATTATTCAAGGTAAAATTAAATTTCTTTTCCTGCTTAAACATTGCTTTTCCTTCTTGGCTTGTAATAAATTTGAAATAGAATTCAGCTTTGAAGAACATCATCAATTAGCTGATCTTAATTGTTGTCTATTAAATCTTTGCAGGACTTCTACGAGCTGTGGCCTCACAAATTTCAATATAAGACAAACGGAGTGACCCAGGTTTAAAATAAGTTATAATCTTCAGTAAATTTGTTAACTCAGTGATGGATTAAGTTGCTTGCTACGCATAAGTAGATTTTAGAATTGTACTTTGTTGCAGTGATGCATCTAGCCTTGATAATTGAAAGTATATGAATAATTTAAATTCATCTCATGTGCTTTGATTTTGATCTGTTATTGATATTTGATTTTCAGCGTCGCTGGATTGTTGTGAGCAATCCTAGTTTATGTGCTCTAATCTCAAAATGGCTTGGAACAGAAGCTTGGATCCGTGATATTGACCTTTTAATAGGCTTGAGAGACCATGCAACTAATGTTGAATTGCATCAACAATGGAAGATGGTATTTTCTATCTTAGTTAGCATGCTTAAGGTTTGAAAACAAAACACATCATTGGCTAAATCATTCATTTATTCTTAATTACTATGTTACAGGTTAAGAAGGTCAACAAAATAAGGCTTGCTGAGTACATTGAAGCAATGAGTGGTTTGAAGGTTGTGAAGAAAGTTATAGTTTGTGTCCCTAAATTTATTTTTCCTGTCTTAGAGGAGCTCTGTAATGATCTAATGTTGACGTGCATTATTTGTAATGGGCAGGTAAGCTTGGATGCAATGTTTGATGTGCAGACAAAGCGAATACATGAATATAAGCGGCAGTTGCTTAATATACTTGGCATTATCCATAGATATGACTGCATCAAGGTTAACACCAAATTTAGCTCAAAGAGCCATGAAACAAGTGGAATTTATCTAATGCTGCTTTTCATATGTGCCTGATTAAATTGTCCTTGTAGTAAACTAACAACATAGGTTTAAGTTATTACCATCTTGTGGCTGGAACCATTCTCCTTGATCATAATCTTTTTGGCTTTGCATAATGATGTTAAGTTATACGGAATGTATATATTTTCAAACATTGTAATATTAAGTTTAAAGAATCACCAATTTTTCCTGGTTTTGTGCTTCGAGTGTGTCACTAAGTGGTATCTTTCTCATGGCATTCTCACTCTGCTGCAGAATATGGACAAGAATGATAGGAAAAAAGTTGTACCGCGAGTCTGCATAATTGGAGGAAAAGCTGCTCCAGGTTACGAAATTGCAAAGAAGATTATCAAACTTTGTCATGTTGTGGCTGAAAAAATCAACAATGATAGTGATATTGGAGATCTTTTGAAGTTGGTAAGCCAGTTTTATTTTCTCATAGATATTTGCTGAATGTAAGTGTAATGCTGAAGCGTGCATTTTTTTTACTCAGAAGGGTTAGTAATTGCCCTTAAAGAGAAATAATCGGCAAACATGATGGTGAATCAGAGCTATAAAGACTGTGTACCTGTCTTTTAATAGCAAAGCTGTCATCCTAGTTCATTAACTATAAATTGCAGGTCTTTATCCCTGATTACAATGTTTCTGTTGCTGAGTTGGTAAAACCGGGGGCTGATCTTTCTCAACATCTAAGGTAGTAAGCATAACTTTTTCACATTAGATCATCTGTTTCTTTAGCAGCTATATTATCTTTTGCAGCGATCACTGAATGGGATTTTACTTGGTGTTTTTGTATGATCAACTATTGGCTTCATTTATACGGATATATATATATATATATGTCACTCTAAAGATGAATACCTCCATTTTAGCCATAAATTTGTCACTCAGCTTGTCTGCTTCTGATATACACTTCTTTAACCTAAGGTGTTTCCTGATTCTGATCCAGCACTGCAGGACATGAGGCATCAGGAACCGGTAGCATGAAATTTTTGATGAATGGATGTTTACTTTTAGCTACAGAAGATGGTTCGACAATTGAAATGATTGAAGAAATAGGGAAGGATAACATGGTAAGTGCCACTTTAACAGTGGCAGATAAATAGACGCCGAACATAACGACAAACATACATAACATAATCAACAATATTGGTAGAATTGGATTTCTTATAAGGTTTCTTTCAGTTTCTGTTTGGTGCAAAAGTGCATGAAGTTGCTGCATTGCGCGCGAAAGGACCTGCTCTTAAAGTTCCTCTGCAATTTTCACGTGTTGTCAGGTACATACCTTACACTCCATGTAATGTACCCTTGTTTACAGAGTTTGAGCTGCTTCAGATATTGATTTGAAATTCAAGTCATTTGATGGACATTACGTTTCTATTATATGTAGGATGGTCCGAGATGGTCACTTCGGGTTTAAAGATTATTTCAAATCTTTGTGTGACAACATAGAGGGCGGGCATGATTATTTTCTTCTTGGTGCTGATTTTACAAGCTATATCGAGGCCCAGGTAAATAGCCGTTTTTTCATACGCAGAAATAAGAATGCCTTTGAAAATGATTTTAATCTTAACCGTGGACTATGTTGAAACGAACAGGCAGCCGCTGATAAAGCGTTCGTTGATGAAAAGAGATGGACTGAAATGAGTATACTTAGTACAGCTGGCGCTGGGAGATTCAGCAGTGATCGAACAATCCAAGAGTATGCTGAAAACACTTGGGGAATTCAACCTTGCAGATGTCCCTTTTAATTTGACAACTATTGGAAATAAAAAGGATGCTCCTGCAATGTGTGGGATTTTTTTTTTTTTGAAAAAAATAAATTTAATTGAATAATTAATGTTATGAGAAATAATAACAAATATTTATTTAAATTGTTGACGGCAATAATAAAATAAATTTCAGAAGAATACAGATTACAGAGTTTATTACCAATTCCCCTAATCCAAACAATTTCGATTTTGGATGGATATAAGATATTCTCTTTTATGTACATGGAAGTAACATTTTTTTATTGGAAGAAAACAGCAAGAGAGAGAGAGAGAGAGAGAGAGAGAGAATGATATCAGATATTGCGTTTTCATGATTTCATTATATGATGAAATTTTCATCGGGGAAGGTTTTTCTTTTGGTCTGACTCCAGGATCTACAAGCTTCGATTGCCCACCGCTACTTCTGTTTCCTTCTTGCAAGAAGGGAGAAAAAAAAAAAAGATTGTTCACAAGAGGCAGCAATGGCCGCTAATCTTATTCACCTTCCCCTCATTTTCACTTGGTTCTTCTTCTTCTTTTTCACTCTCACATCCCAAGATCAACAAAATAACAACCACACTCTATTGATCCTTGAATTGCGCGACGCTAAGCTCAAGATATCTCGTTTGGGTAAAATTTCCTCTCGACTTCTTCACTGATGGATAAACACCTATTTAGAAACAGATAATAATCTTAATCTTGATTCCTTAATTATTGTAAATATGGATGCAGAATCTGTTCTTGAGGAAAGAATTCAAAGCATTAATGCTAAAACCCTTTATCTTAAAGAACGCGAGAAATTCCTCAAGGAAATGGCAAACAAGATCACCTATCTGCACTCTGCTCTATACGATCTTAAGGTCCAATTCTTTCCTAAGAAACTCTGCTGATGTTTTCGCGTTGTTTCATTTGCTTGTTATTCAGCTTTATTTGGATTGAATATCTACTCCCAATTAATGTCTCAAAAGGAGAGCTTTCTGAAAGCAGAAGATTGAAGAGTCAAAGTGCGATAAATTAGGGTTTATTCAGTTAGGAAATTTCTTCCGAAAGGACATACCATATTTATATGTTGTTTTGCATTGTCTTAATTGCAGGATCACTCATTACTTGATGATGAAAGGCTTAAAGCTCTAGAAGAGGAGGTTCGTTTTAAATGCTTGTATAAATATAATCCCTCGTTCATTTTTTTTCTCCTATTTGATCCCTTTACATGTTTCTACGGGCGAGTGGCAAGAAATGTTTGCTTTATTGCAATATTTGACTTACTTTGGTACTAGGCTTCATGATATCCTAGGTACGCCGGCTTTGGTCTGTTTCGAGGAAGAACAATTTCGATATTCATGTTTTAGAATCGAAGGCACAGGATGCCGAGGATAGACTGGAGGTTGTTGCTTCACAAGTTGAGAAGGTCAGCATTTACGTTCATTAATTTCATTCCTGCCTAGAGACTCTGCTTGTGAATGATGAGGGCTTCGTCTTGTTTGTCATACATTGTGGCCATCTAATGTTGAATGACTAAGCATGTCTACGTATTATAATCTTTGTATAATCTTCAATAAACTTTATGATTTTTCGTCAATAACAGCAAAAACACTTTAAACACTAACTTGTTGCTGTTCCAATTATTGCGGTTTTGTGTTGCCTCATTTCTAGATTTAAATATCCTTGTTGGGGTGGGTAAATCAAAAAGGAAATATTATCTCCTGATATTCCTTTTAATTCGTTAATGGAAGTGGTCATACTTTCTCAGAACTCAATCTTGGTTAATTTTGGCCTTTCTTTTGGTTGTTGATGTGTATAAGACTTGAAAATTTGTTTGTTCCCTTTTGATTTTGTTATCTCTTGATGTACCTAATGTTGATATAATTTGTATTTAACTCACTCAAAGTTTCATTCCTATGCTTTTAGATGGCAGAAGTTGTCACAGAACAATGGATTCAAATTCAACATCTTGAGCAAGCACTTCAAATTGCTGAAGTATAGTCTTCCTTAGGCCCTAATGATATCAGTCATATGTTGAAATCATAAGGAATTCTAAAGAAAAATGAAAATAAAGGTTCCGCCATTATAACAAATCTTTTATTCGCAACATTGCTTTTTGTTACAGATGAGGGCATTGCAAGCTCAAAGGCAAAGGGATATGAGATGCACATTCTTGAAGGTAATATAATACGTTGACAGTCTTTCAGTCCTTTTTCCTCCGTCTCAGTCCATTTAAATTTCTGTAAAATTTTTATCTTTGTATATCAAAACATCATCAGCAACTATAACTTCAATAGTTCCTTTCAATTAGAAGTAAAGATATTTTGTTATATGCTCATCTTTAACGTGAGTCATAAGAAAGTCTAATGTTGTATGTGAATATAGTTCTTCAGTGACCTTTCTGGAAGACATCTTCCAACAATATTTGAGGCATTGGATTCTTATTCATTGGGAAAAGGAGCTATCATAAAATGCTACATGTCTCAAGCTCTGCAACAATTGAGAAGATTTTACTTGGCGATTAAAAAGTATCACCATGAGGTATGTTTAACATTGCACATGACTGGCTAGAACTCGTGCGTCTGAAAAATCTTGATGTTACTCTTGAAATCAAAACTTACATGAAATTTTTCAACAAAAATAATGCTTACTGGAAACATATAAAGTTCACTATTGCCCTTGCCTCTATTAACACCTCATCCACTCTCCTAAGGAGTTTGACTCTGAAGATTCTAGGATATAATGGCTTCAAGATTGCATAATCTATTTCTTGTACTAAATCAACTTGAAACTTAATATGGAAACTGATCTATGAAACTTTTGGTCTCTCCAAACCTCAAAAATGGAAAATTGATGAGTTGCTCGGTTCTGCAAATAAGATTGTAAATATTCATGAAATCGTAGTTCTATCAGCCAAGAAAAGTATATTTTGAATCATAAATTACATACCTCGATGACTTAGGTTTTGAACCTTAATTGGCTCTATATTAGAGGCCTATGCCAATGTTGTCTTGAATGATATTAACCATATGCTAACATTAATTACCAAGGCACTGAGATTGCTTGTAAGAGAAGGGTCAGGAATTGTCTTTGCACTCCCAACTTGGAATCCTCTGTGGGCAACTATCTCAGTGAGATGTGTGTGAACATGACTGCAGTCTTGTGCTTTACTTAAAAATATTATTTAGTCCCTAAATGATAACAGTTCAATTTTCCTCCAATGCACGGAGTTTGGCTTAAGGAGTTAAAATTTACCAGCAATGTGAATTTCATCAATCTGTCTACTTCACGCTCATCACAATGATTTATATGGTTTACTGGAATATGCATATACACAGCTTCCCGATTACAAGTTAACACGTATTTGTCTAGACAATATCACCTAAGGCGAAAGAAGTATATCCCTTCCCAAGGAACCTTTGCATTCGTAATAAATAAATACGTCTTTGTTGTCTGTTGGTTTGCAGTTGCAAGGTTTCATCAAACAAGAAATGCAAAGAAATGACCTTGCTGCCGCATTTATCAATGATGAACTGGTATTCTTCCTGGTATGTTCTCGTGTATCTGCTGCCTTCTTCTGAATCTGAGGCTTTACTTGAATTGCTGGTTTAATTCATTTTGTGGTATTTCAGGCTTCTGCTTTGATTATCTTCCCTATACTGGGTGCTTGGATGCTGCTATTATCACAGTTCAGCTAGGTCAATAAATCTTCCATTTAGAGTTCGTGTCTTACCCTGAAACGTTGCGTATCATCATTTTTTTTCCCTCGTCACTCTTTTAACCATTTGGTTTTGATATTAAAAGGTGAATGAAGAGTTGGGCGCATGCGCACTCTACAGCACCGGGTCAATTGGTTTATAATCATCGGTTCATTACGTCAATGGTTGCCGATGATACGATTTCACATAGAAGTAGTCCAGGGTCCTGATGAATATATATTACCATCGATATAATTCTGATACTTATTGACCCAAGTTTTGATTTGCCAGGCTTCAGCTATTCATCTATTTGTAGCATTGTCAAAATTCGAGTCAATCATTCTATCGATTTTTTGTTCATAAATAAATAGGGACTGATGCTCGACTTTTTTCTTTGCATACTGGGACTGTTACACGCCCTTAATAGTTATAAATTTATTTTTTTTTTTTGACTAGAGAGGTTGTAACTTCAAAATTAAAAAAAAAATTATAGATTTTAAAATTTAAATTTAAAATTCATGAATATTTTTTTTTAAAGGTAATTATATGAATTAATTAAAAAATAATAAGCTTTGGTAGTGGGTACATTTGATTTTGGTTTTAAGCACTCTGTATCACAAATAACAGTTAGGAATTAGAGCTATTGCGGCAGAAGTAATGATTCCGCATCAACTACTGCACAAATATTAGGTTTAGTGCAAACGATGAAATCACGAGGCCCAGACCAAATGATTCTGTTAAGGTTTTCTTTCATCCCCTTCCTTGCATTTGACAACTGGCCTATCAATATCCATGAAAATCCGACTCTAACCATTTTCGCTTAGGCAACTCCAATTCAGGAAACTAGAGAATGGCCATGACATCCGGGAAACAAGATTAAGTATTAAACAAAAATAAGAATGAGGAAAGTGATAAATTGGGATTGCAGATTTTGTTTGCTGTAAAACTTCAAGAAGACGTGAATTCATTCGTGATTCACCATAGTCCTCTAGTCATCATGTGGTCAACGTAGAGAAAGGCCAAATGGCACAAATTAATTAGCAATAAAGCAATACCTTAATGGAGGATTTTAAGGCCTTATCAAACGCCCTTCATTTTTGGTCCCCTTCCCAACCTTATCCATTACGGCATTACCCATAAATGAACACTGAAGAAAAACAACAATGGAAGACTCGACATGGGAGCAAAAGCTCCAAGCTTTAACCCACATCCTAACAAGCCCCACAACCTCACCACCACTCCACTCTCAATTCTTCATCTCCACACAAATCCCATGTTTCCTTAATTGGGATTACCCTCCAATCCTCTGCAATAAACCCAACGCCCATACCTTCCCTTCCCTTCAGCTCAAATGGGGGTTCTCTCTTTTCCTCAAACGGGTCTCGAGATTGGGTCTGCCCCAGACTTCCTGGAGGTCCAAGTGCCCTTACTATCAGCCCCCACCATTGATTCTGGCAAAGGGAGTGGAGGAAGCGCAGTGGGGTGATCAGCAAAAGAGGGAGTATGTTAGGAAAAGGCTGAGAAGGAAACGCCTAGGCAGGGATGTCCATCCTTTGATTCCAATTTTGATTCCCGATTTATTGTTGTTCTCTTTGCTGTTGCTCAATCCATTTCCTCTTGAAGATTGATGACAAATTTCATTGTCTCGGAATTGTGTAATAAGGACTACTAAATTCTTACGTTTTTCACATCTCTTATCAACGCTGGATTATCTATCTTGTTTATTTGGTCACTTGGTGAAGTAGGAATATTGTTTGCCATATCAAATCTGAATTAGCATTAAAAAAACAGATGAAAAATGAGAAGGGACTTAAATTGAACCAACCATCAATCAAAAGTTCAACATCATAAAGCAAAACCAACAATAAAGGGGTTCCAGTTCACTTTGCTTAATCTAGAATTCACCTTTCGGGCCAAGGTCGATTAATAACTGTCAGGTACACAGCCCACCTGTTTATTATCCGGCAGAATAATTAATTTTGGTTGATTATAGACATGTCATTCTTTTATTGTTTTTTAAGCTCTTTGATATACAACTTACCGCCAGTAATTTTCTCGATATACATATATACATATATATATATATATATAACCCATCAAACTCCAACAAACCGCAAATCTACTTCGTATAACTCAGTATTTTAGTTAAACTTTGTCCTCGACTTTACCAAAATATTGGGATTTGAGGGCCATTGCCTTGACGTTATTCAAGATATTCAGACTTTAGTATTCAAAAGTAATATTAAGTGGTTTGATTTAGTTAAGGTTTTTGTCTAATCTTAGTCTAACACCTTATTTCTACCTCACCAATAATCACTTCGGATACTGTTTTTTCTTTTAACTCCTTTCTCTTTTTTATCTTTTCTTTTTTTTTTTCTTTTTTTCTGAAGGTTGGCAAACCCTTTTTCAAAATTGGGTAGGAGTTGATTGCCAGATTGATTCAATCTTTCCGCGGCTGAAAGCTTCCCCACCGCCCACCGGTAATCAAGCAACTAAACTTCACTTAATCCAAGGAAAAAAAAACGCAAAATAATATAAAATTCAATCGATTGGTCAAACACTAACGTTGACAATAAAGCATCTTTAATTCCTTACCATTTTTTTAATCCAACCTTTCCTTTTTTTAGCATTTTTTATCATTAAAAAAAAAAAAACTCGTAACATTACAATATTTGTTTACTATGAAAAATCAACCTTCATGTTTTTAATCTTATTTCGATTACGTTTAATTTGTTATTGGTGTTTGAATTTTCAATGCATGAAAAGCACAAAGTTGAGTCAAGATCATTATGAGGTGAAGTTTCTTTTCCTTTTATCTTTTTCCTTTTTTTAATTGAATTTCTTCTTTGTATTTTTTACTTCGATATTGGCGTAAATCATTTTCTTAAAAGTTTATTAAAAACATTTGGTGACCAACATTCAATTGCAATAAAGGATATGGTTGGATACATCAAAATTAATTAGCCCTCATTCTTAATGATGGTTGCAAGTTTTGCACTCTAACAATATTATGAAGATTTATATATATTTATGAAAAAACAAAAAGATAGAAGATGAAGATAGGGCTTATTTTAATTAGTTCAAAGAGTCGCCCTTAAAAAATAATATACATTGTATTTAGATTCAAATCTCAACATTTATATTTTTTTTCTTTATTTTCAATCTCGAATTTTTTTAATACTAAAAAATCATAAGAAATGAGGAAGAGAGTTGTGGACTTCTCTTGGGATTGTCTCCTCTGGTTTTTGATTTCATCTTCGTATTGCAGCTCAAAAAATTTATCCAACATACATAGTTGTATGCATTTAAATTGGTATTTAAGGATGTGTCAGTCTGTCTATATGTTGGTTTTGGAAGTCAAGTAATTTTTGTGTATATATGAAGCAAAGTAATGTAAAGTGATGTCAATTTCGTGACTTGAATTGAAGAAAATCATATAACTAGAACCAAGATTTCAATGCACCTCAAAACGATCCAATTTTTTTTCTTTTGTATGACCAAATACAAATATTGAAATGAACAAGATCTTACAAATTTAAAAAGAAAAATCCTATAGTCATAGTCCTAAACTACTTGATAAAACTGAAATCCCGCAAAAATGTGAAGTTAGCAGTGGGTGGAGGGTGTCGTTCCTTCGCTAACTAGGCTTGGAAATGCGCATGCCTGATCACGGCACTTTAAAGAAGGGATGCAGCCGTAGGGGGATGGGGCCAGGGCCAGCAGTTGCTCAATCCTACGTGTAGAAAAAGGTTAGGTGTGCCATTAGCATTAGATAAAGAATAGAGGGGGCAGCACATGCAAAGCGCAACTAAATGTCATTATTTTATGTCCCAACTATGCCACCCCACTCCCCTCGATCCTCGCAAAATCACCCACTGCCCTATCCTTTCTTCTATCTTTCTTTTTTTTCTTTTTCTTCTTCTTCTTCTTCTTAGGGTACCCTTTGCTCACAATGCCTTTATTTTCCCAAACATACTTTTTTTTTACAAGAATTTATATTTAATGAATTAATAATTTATAAATTTATATATTAAAATAAATTATTTAAAATTTTTAAATAAAGTGACGTAATTTAATTTATTAATAGTTTATAAATTTATAAGTAATCAAATATAAATCTATTTTATAATTAAGAAAAAGAACAAAAGAAAAAAAGAAACTACTTTTCCTTTTTCTTTTTCATCTTTATTACATAAGAGATGAAAAATGAAAGAAGAAATAAAGTTGAAAATATTGTACTTACTAGAGAAATTTTATCAAATTTGATAAATTATTAGTAGTATTTCTTTTTTATCTTTTATCATCCAATACATCAAACATGCTTTATCGGCTATAAAATATTATTCATATTATATCGCAATAAAATCAATTTAGCTTTTGCTTAGAAGATATGAAATACTCCAGTTTTATCCAAATATTTATCAAAATACTTGATTAGTACAAGCGATTTTGTAATAAAATTGTGGAGATTATGTTTATGTCGACGCTCACATGGGGGAATCTCGAGAAAAATAGCCAAACACATGTCTAACCTGCTATAGTGTTTTACCGTGATCGAAAATTAAAGTTGAGGTCTCATTTATTATTTTTTATTTATTTTTTAATATATTTATTAATATTATTTATATTTATAAAATTTATATATAAATTATTAAAATTAAATTTATATGATGATTAAAATTATATTAAATAATAATAAATTAAAAATAATGAAAGAAAGTTTAATAAAAAAAAATGAGGCCATTAAAAAAGTAGTGCAACCAAATTATATTAAAAGAAGAAATAAATATCATTAACAACAGACACTAAGGAAGGGCCTGTTTTGATAAAGTTCTCTCTCGTGCGATGGACCATAATCATCACCATCACCATCTATACTTGTCCACAATTGCATTAGATCGCAACCTAAAATTTTTATTTATTTTATTATTTTTATATTAATATTAATATTTTTTATAATTAAATTTAAATAATAAATATTTTTTATTATTAAATTTAATTCAAATTGATTTAAACCGGACTTATCGCATCCATTTTCACCTACTTAGTAGAAATTTTTACAGCAGAAAAAAGATTGGTCTTAAATTTTTAATTTCTTCTATATAAAGATTTTGTATCGTCGCAAACACACACAAGAAAAGAAAAGCATTAGCAAAACCGATACTTGATTTTGCCCAATTGCCATGGCTACCTTACCAAAACTCATCTCTATACTCTTCCTCTTTGCCATCTTCGCCATGCAAATTCACGCCAGGGAATTCTTCAGCAAAATCCCAAGAGTTAACACCAATGAGAAAGAGACAACAAGAACCATAACCATCCCTGACACAAGAGAACAAGAGCATGAGACCTTCATTCCTGAGACCACCCAGAAGAGTGTTTCACTTCCCAATACGGAAGAGCTGACTACCTCTGAGAAGCAAGAGCAAGAGCCAAGGTTTATCCCTGAAACCCAAAATGGTTATGGCCTTTACGGGCACGAGTCAGGCCAGCTCCCTCCCAGCTTCGCCACCAAACAAACCTATGAACCCTATGTCACCCCTGTTAGATACCACCTGGATGAACCCTACAACAGCATTCCCTTATCGTCCATTAACAACGATAACGAGAAAAACACTTACTATTACAACAAGAATGCCTACGAGTCCACTGAGCAGCAAAACTTGGGTGAGGCGGCCAGGTTCACTGAGAATGGCTGGAGCACCAAGGAAAACCAGAACAACAACAACAATTACTTCTACTACAACGGCAATAATGGGTACAACAATGGTGAAAAGCAAGGCATGAGCGACACTAGATACTTGGAGAATGGAAGGTACTACTATGACGTTAAGAGTGAGAACAACTATTATCCAAACCGGTTCGAGAACTCCAGGGGAGTTGCTTCGGGGAACGAGTTCAATGAGAATCGTTACACCAACATGGGAAGGTACAACCAGAACCAAGAGGAGTTTGAAGAGAACGAGGAAGAGTTCGAGCCCTGATCAGCTGTCGATATACTCTACAGTTGATGAGCGAAGAACATCAAGCAAATACAAGTACTGGTTTTAATTAGATGTTAATTAAGTATGGTAATTAATTAGCAAAAAAGAAGAAAAAAAAAACAAGAAAGACAAAATTTTATTTATTGAGTCTAGCGGTTACTTTGTGATGATCTTTCTGTTTTCTGGTTATAGTATCCTTTGCTTTGAAATGCTAAATGCGTGACAATTATGCTTTTTTTTTCTTTACTTATCAAACAATTTATTGAGTAAAAATGTAATTATATTCTAATTCCAGCTCTTTATGTTTCCCCACTAGCATGCTACTAAATTGCACGAAAAATCCAGTTAAACAGCGAAAACCCAAAAGGAAAATGAAAATCAACACTTCTTTAGCTTTTTACATTGACATGTTGATGTTTCATGCATGCGTAATGATAATAATCTTGAGCCTTGACAGCCTCATTAAAACTAAGATTTAAAGTTTTGATCTACCTTGATACAATAATCTATAATTAATTGTTTCTGATATTAATGGATCTTTTCGTCTTGTCTTCTAGTCGATGATCCCCACTTCACCAAGACCATGCATTTTATAAAACCTGATTAAAAAGTTGAATTCGAGCAAGTTAGCGCAGTCTTATTCGTGAAAATATCGATCCAATAAGGATTGGAACATGATGACAGTATGGCTTATAATTGTAAACCACTAAAATCAGTTTGGGAAATCCCCTAGTCCTCATATCACATATATATGGATAAATACGAATTTCATCAGCCATAAACAATGGAAATGTCTAGCAAGCTAGTTGTATACCACTTCCATGTGCTGATATGGCCCCCTGCATCACTATCTTTATCATGACATTATGCTTTGGGGCAACGCGGCCTTGTCTTAATAGTAAGAAAGTTGTTTTAGAAGGGTGGGGTTATTCAATTTTATATTAAATTTATTCAATTATATTCTGGTTTGTTTGTTTGATTATTTAATAATTTTTTATATATTGATATAATGCTTGATTATGATCATAATTTCGCTTTAAAAAAATTATGACGATTAAGCACTTGCAAATCACTCCCCATTTGCCCACTAGTAGTGTGTTATGCGAGAGAGATCATATGATGTTTCTTGATACGCTCATTTCTTCTCACTTTGTTCAATGGATAAATGCATGCGCGTTGGTCTTTTCTCTAATGATTAAAATTTATCTTGATTTTTAATTAAAATTTTAATTAATTAAAATTGATTAAATTAATCAAAATATTTTTTTATAATTTTAAAAAATAATTTAAACTAATACTTATATGGTTCGATTATTAATCGTACCGGTCCAACATAGAGTCCTACCAAAAACCTAGTTTCAGTTGAGAGTTGTTAATTTCTTGTCAATGCAATTTAGGGTTCGAGGCTCGGAATATTTATTGGTAATAAGTAAGAAAGCTAATCCACTAAATTGGTGATCAAGAGTTAATTATGCTAGTTGGTAAACAACAAGGGAAAAATATGTAGGGTCACCTAGAATATTATCATCATAAAAGTAAAAGCTGGAAAAAGAATTAAAAATATATATATAAATTCAAAAAGGAAAAAGGATTAAAAAAAAAAAAGGAAAAAGAAAAATCATCCATTTCAAAATTTCAATTGGATTGTCTTATCCGTCAATGAAGGATAGACTCTGAATTTTCTCTTTAATTTCCAACTTTATTTGAGTTCTCAGGCTTTAGCCTTTAGGGATCCTCTCTGTCTTTTTGACTTGTACACATATGAATCTAATGCAATTAAAAGACTTATATTTTCTAGGTCTCTGTTATATATGGCAGTGTGTAATTTTTATAGAAGGGTAGGTTTCGACCCTTAACTAGATATCGATAAGAACTTTAAAGTCAGTGGCAAACCTAACTAAATGGGAGCAGGGGTGCCAGTGTCTTTATTGATATGGAACCCCATTTCAACAAGGGAAGAATTTATTGACCACCCCCACCCCCCCTTTAATAGGAACATATAATTGTGGGAGTACTCATGATGTTGGGGATTGAATGGTTAAAATTGAAAAAAAAAAATGGGCCATTTGGAGAGATGTAATAGTCGTAGTACTATAGTAGTAACAAACAAATAATTACACCTACGAATTTAAGGAAATTTGATTGATTTATAAAATTCAATTTTAAAAGCAAATGTGCTGTAAATTTAAAGGTTGAACTTTTAACATTTACGTTCTCTTACCCTCCCACCATTACTAACCGCTTACTCTATATCGCGCGAACATTGGAGATTATTAATTAATTTAAACCAACTGTAGAATGACAAAGAATGGCCCAAGTGGTCAGGGGTAGACTAAACCTTGCCCCAGACCCAGCAGTAGACTTAAGTCTAGTTCCCATCTGTTTTGGGCCTTTTCCATGGTTATCCTGTTTGGGCCTTGGGACTCAGTTATGGGCTTGTAAACAATGTTTTCTTCTCTCACCATCGCCAAATGCAATCCCTTTCGGCTAAGTACATGGATTAGCATTTTATTTGAAAAAAGTTTTCTATAGAGGATTTTCATTGAAAAAAAGGAGATGTATCATCGACCTCTAAAAACTCTAAATCTAGCATCTCTCTTTTTTTTTTTTTTCCCAAAATTAACATTTATACAGTATTATTTTCAATAAAAATGAATAAAGAATCTTCATTTCGAAATCTATCCTCTTCAAACTACACACTTCAAGAATTTTTTTTTTGAGTAATTTAGTACATTTTTTTCAATTTAAAACTTCCTAGTTTTAAATTTATTTTTTATTTGTGTATATTCTTTTTTTTCTAACAACTTAAATCTACAAATTACAACATATTTGGGAGTATCTAATTATTATTATTATTATTATGTTTTAATTTACATTTCCACAAGGCCTAACCAAACTAAACTATTACACTTTAATTTAATTTGGTTTTTCGTAAATTTTGAATTTATTTGGATTTATAAATTTTAAAAATAAAAAATATTTTAATTTGATTTGGTTTGGTGTGGTCTTTAACGAGTAACGAGTCTAACGACCGAAACAGTACTTTTTCATTTCTTCCTCGGAGCGCTACGTGTCACTTTCTCCCTTCTTCTGGCTTGCCCTTCAGCTCTTGGGCTTGGCCGAGTACCCCTTAGCTTTGTTCAATCAAATCATCTATTTTCTATACGTTTTGTCTCAAATCAACATGCCTTGAAACTGAAAAAGTCTGTCCATGTCTTTCCAGTATAATTAGCTATTTAAATTATGATAGCGAATATATTTTTAATTATATTTAAAATATTAATATTATAAATATAATAATTATTATCATAATAAATTACAATAAATATAAATAATTATCAAATAAAAAAATCAAAATAACAACTATATCAAAGGGAAGGTAGACGAGTTAATTCAACATAGAATCTATCTTCAATCTTTTGCTTTGTATTAACTCAGCTGTCACTTAGCATTTCTTTTCCTATAATTAATATCCGAAAGTTATGAGCCGAAAATCCCAATAACGTCGAAGTTAAATAACAAAGAAAGAAAGCAGAGGGTGTGAATCTAACGATTCTAACAACCCAAAACAACATTGATTGATTTCAACTTTTTAACTCCAAATTTAATCTGTGATTTTACATTAGCTAATTTGCTAAAAAATGAAACGTTACAAATAAAATTTCCCCTGAAATATGAACCACAGCATTTTCTTTTTTGGTCCCATATTACTGTCATCGCCTGATTCTCTTTTAAGTTTCACCTGCCAGTTAACTTCTAAATTAACACCCCTGACCTGAAAATTCAAAGGAAAATTAATCAAATCAACGCCATACATAAAAAATTGGGTAAGAATTAATTATACCTCCAAGGCTTTTTTTTTTCTTTTTTGGAATATTTTTGTTATTTAATGGGCTTTTGGTTCCTTTCAAAGTGCAGTTGTTCCTATTTGAGGGAAAGTTTAAGTATGATTTTAAATGTATCCAATTCCCAGTATTTATTACCCAAAATTTCATCAATTTCTGTAAATTATATATACCATCGATTTTCTATTTTACATAACAGGAAATAACTTTTGTGAACAGTAATTTACATCAAATAGAAAATGAGCGAGTTTTGAAATAGACTAGCCAACAAAAAAATCCCATTTTCTATTGTTTTCTAGCTTGTTTGGATAATATGATTAGTCTATTTATGTTAACCTTAAGGAATTTTGAAACAACCTATTTCTTGAAAAGAAAGATATTTGGGGAAAAAACCCATAAGGAAATTCTAGGATAGAATAGAAGCCTAACAGCATTTTTTTTTCTCTTTTTTGTATATAAATGTATGCATTTCATTTAATAATATAATTTTTAACATAAAATTAACAGATTATAAGTTTAAATATCATTATTTACTCATTAATTATAAATAAAATTTTAAAAATATAAAAATATATAATTTTTTTACAATTGAATTGATTTTTATACTAATTCTATTAATAAACAATTTTTATATATTAAATTAATTGTATAAACTACCAATGTTCGATTGAATTGATTTTATCAACCAATTCGATCCTATTTAGTTGAGTTCACCTCGTCGTTTAATTCTCCTGACACAAGGAAACAGCCTTCTTTCAATTTCTACTTGCGATGAGGTGTCCTGTTTCTTTAATGCATGGAGAAGAACTGATACCAAGCTACTGTTCATGATAAGACATATAACAGGAGTTAATTGAATAATTATATTTTGTATTTTTAAAATTCAACAAATTAGGATATGACACGTATTTTAAAAAATATATATTAAAACCAATATAACTTTGAGATAAGCCTTTTTTGTGATTGATAGTAGTACAATATTACATATCTCTTGGCTGGTTCATAGACAAAAATGAGAATTTTGAAATATGGCGGTAAGTAGATGGTTAAACTGTTGTTGTTAATGTCTAAAGAGTTGTGATTATCTGACCAAATTAGGATAATGAAACTATAAAATTGGGTTATATTAATCTTCTCTTTCATGTGATTTGCAAAGCTGAACTGAACTCCCTTCCCCTTGGGACCCATTCCATTAAATTGTTCCTTGTTTAAGGAAGACTCCCCCAGATGAGCCAAGCCAAGACAGGTGCTCTTATTTGACCCATCTCATTAAACAATTTTCTTGTATTTTAACAGTTGCTGGGATTTTGTGTTACTGTGGCAATATTTTGTGATCATCGTCATCATCTTCATTTATATTCAATAGCCATTTTCATTTCATTTGTTTCTTTGCTGTTGGAAGCTCAAGCCATGGCTGCTGAGGTAATAAACTAATAATCGTTCTTTGTTCTATTGGTTCTATTGTTCATGCATGTGATGTGAAGTTTATTTTTCATGAATTTATGGTCTGATTGTTTTGATCTTCTGGTAATTAAGAATCGGTTTTTGGGTTCTAGTTACTTTAGCTCATCTGGTATCCATTTCTTTTCCTCAATTTCTTGGTTTCTTGCTCATATCTTTTGGGGTTGGAAATAGAAATTAAAAGATTTTGGGCTTTGGTTTTGCTGAATGTCACCGCTGTTACAGTAATGACAACCACAATTAGTTCAACTTTTTCTGTTTACTAGAGAGATAAGGACAGAATGATCTAAATCTGAAAGCTTTTCTGAATGCCTTTTTTCTTTTCTTTTTTCCTTGCGAGATATAAGACTGTTTTCATCACTTTTGTCATCATGATTCATGGGTTTTTTAGAGAAAAACGATATGTGAGGTTTGCTTAAATAAAATTTTGGTGCTTAAATAGAATTTTCAACCTTGGTTTAGCACTATATAATTTCTGATCTGTGATTCCACCGACAGTCTCTCAAAATATAAATAAATGAATAAATGAAAGTAGGGAGCTGAAATTTTGTCGTCAGAAGAAATTCGTGGTCATAGCTTAGGTTTTAAATCCATGATTCTGATATTCTTACAGCATCAAATGTAAGTGTAAACAGGGAGAATCTCTGGACCTTCTCATTATTAGTAATCTAATTACAACTGTTAGTGTTTAATGTAAAGATAAAAAGGGTGAGAAATCCTTACAGGATCTTAACTAGTAAGTTCTATTAGAAAGGAAAATCCAAGGTAAATGTTTTATGCCTCTTTTTTGGGCTTTTGGCTTTGGGTTTGGAGGTGAAACTAACATTATCTGTTATAAAGGAAGTCGACAGTAAAATGTCAGTTGCTTCAAGTTTTATCCATTTTGCCAGTAAAGACATTTCTTCATTGTCACAATAACTAAAATCTTGCCATGAGAATCAAAATTGCATAAATTTCTATTACTTCTTTATGTGTGTGTGTGTGTGTGTGTGTCTGTGTTCTTTTGAAACTGATTTGCTTCGGATAAACTTAGATTCTGAGCTGCTTCTCAGTTCATCATTATCAACATTAGCAAAGTAATGATTTGCTATACATTTGAAAAAGATTTAACATTGAACATTTCACTACTATATTTTCAATTGATTACTTTTCGCAGAATCACGAGACGTCCAATGGATGGCCACTTGGGCTACAGATAATGAGCATGAGGCTTCGGTTACAAGAGAGATTACAGGCTGCCGCTCCAGCCGTTGAAGTTGAACCATACTCTTTGGACATTCCTTCAAGCAGTTTTTCATCATTCTCGTCCTCCAACCTTGACACCGAGGTAATTCCAGGCAATCTGTTCTTCCTCGCTCAACATTCATGTCATTTCAAGCTGTCCCAGCTTGTTCCACACACTGTCCCTGATATACAAGTTCTTTTAATGCGTATATTTACCAATCATTTTTTTCTTCCATGGTGCAATCGGCCAGTCCTCAGCATCATTTTTCCAAGATAACAGCGTATCTCTGGGGAAGCTAATCGGATTCAGGCCAGGCGAAAGAGGATCATTGTATTTACAAAGCACAATCCGTACCGAACAAAGCAGTAGGCTGCCCGTAAGAGGTGCCTGCAGCTGTAAGGATGTATCGAAAGGACACGGTGCTGATACGTCTCAGGGAATTTGCATTCCTCTGATACTAGGCGCTCTAGTAAAGATCAGCAGAAACAAGATCAAGTCGAAGCGATTGGATGATTTGAGTTCTCAAAGGTGAAGAAGAAGCATAAAATATATAATAAAAGCTTTCGTTGACATCCTCTACCAAATTCTTTTCTGCTGTGTATTCAGAAATTAGTCATTAACGTTATTTGTAACATTCAAACAGCACTATAAAATTAACGTAAAGCCCACAACAGTTCCTTCTCTAATCTCTAGTAGATTAGCTTTAGCATCATTTTTTCCCTTGTTTATGTTTTTTTTTTTTTAGGGTTTTTCTTCATTCATGCCTTAGTTCTGAGGTACACTGATATCAGAGCCAAATAAACTGTTATATAATCTTAAATATCCAAAAAAATTGTTGCAGTGAATTAATCGTTTGGGACTCTCGTGTATTCCAAAATCTGGATTTGAAATAAGTCATCTAGACTAGATATTCAATTCAACAGTATATTAGATCTTTCTCTTAACATGGTACTTAAAGTTGTCCTAGGTATTAGCTCGAATGACATGCATTTTAGATAAATTTTTGGAGTTTGTGGATTTGAGAAAATTTAACGATGTCTAGGTTAAATATATAAAGATTAGTGTTAAAAGTCGATTAAAAATCTCTTTATAAAGATCATTAAGTTTGACAATTATTTCAAGCAAATACCCGAAAAACAAAAAGGCCGTCAACTAAGATGGACCCCCAAGGGAAGCTATGAATTAAGATAAATAGACGGGTCACTGGTCAAGGTGACGGGTGCTGCCCTCTAAACACGGCAGTACAGGCTGCTATTACAAGCCCGCCATGTTTAATGGAGCTTATTAGAACAAAAAGAAACCTTAGAACGGCTTCTTCGAATATATCCATACATTCGGATTATATGCAATCAAGAATCTTTGATACGCAAGGGTGACAAATGACAATGTTGGGGTTTTTGCTCTTTGTTCTAGAAAGCAATGTTTCTTAGAGCCAAAAATCGGGCTAAGTTAGTGCAATTGCCCTTTGTAGAGGAGATGTTATGCCAGATACTAGCCGTGGATTTATTGGAACACTAGAAATGAGCTTAAAGAGGGCTTTCCCCAAGTAGTTTAGTCTGAACCGTTTTGCATCCAATCCAAAACCCAGCGGCCTTTTGCCACTTCAATCAAATGAATCTCTCATACGAAATATGGAAGGCAATTTTTATTCCCGAAACTGATCTGTACTTCGCAGCTTGGGATAATTTCACCGGAAACCATAAACTAAGAACATCCCGAGATATATATATATATAGCAATGATCTCTATGTTAAGCCTGGTCCATTCCACCACCCAAATAAAACCAGGATGTAAACGTTATGCATCGTGTAAGGACATTTAAGAATTGAAAAAAACTTGCAAGGAGATCTTTCAATTTAATGCCATTAAGTTTGACATCACTTCGAAGCAAATACTTCGAAGAACAAACGAGACTTCATAAAGCATTTAAAGCAACGAAGAACTTAAAACTCATTATAGAAGGATTTTACTATCAACACTTAAATTTCCAGACGCAATTTTATCACAATAAAGAAACAGTCTTCTACATACTCAACTAGTACTAGACTATTAGATGTTAAAAAGTATAAAGCAGAAGACCAACCGTGGGCAAGATTTTTGTACCAATCCCAACACTTGCACAATGAAAATTCTGCCATAATAGCATCTCACCAACATTTCGAAGTGTAAACAAGAATCATCTGGCCAATTCATAAGAACCCCTTTGGTATCTAACAACTGAGGTTCATGCAATCTCCATCATTCTTCAACTACACTAACCAACTCATACTCGACAAGAGATAGATTGTTGTCTTCTTTAACGACAAAGTTAGCGGGGTCAGTAACCTCAATGCGGCCCCATTTGTCGACAGCCAGCCTCATAGAACCCTTAAACATATCAATCTTTGCATTACGAATAATTACAGAGTCACCGGGCTTCATCAAGTCAACTGCAAAATGATTCAAGCATCATCATGATCCTCATCAAACTGCATTGAGTTTAGACTTTAGAGTAGCATTTTAGCAGGTCTACTGTTCCCCCAACCCTCCACCGTCATGAAAATCTGATCGGGTTGAAGTGCCTTTCTCTCAATAATTTCTTTATGCAAAACAAAATAGTAAACCCAACACACGCACCCAAGATATCTATGCACAAATACTAAGCAGTTTCACAATGTTGACAATGACTGTCAAATGTGTAAACCTCTGGAATGTGGAAACCAAAAACCAAAGTAAAAATGAATTCACAATTTTGCAATTGTGAGCACGTGACAATTTCACAGACAGACCACCAACGATTAATTATGATTAATAAATTAAGGATTTGTACGGCAATTAAATCCAATAATTAGGTTCTTGATTAATTTACTATCTGTTTGAGGGGTTTTTTTTTTTTTCTTTTACTAAGTTCCAGATTAAGAAATAAACTAACTACATTTAACATCATAGCAAATCGATTCAATCACAATATATAAATAGAGTAAGAAATTAATTCACCTTGATACAGGTCCATTCCGCAAATGAAGGATAAATCAAGAAACACAATTCATGTAACATCAAAATACTAAATAACCCTTAATTGACAGCTAGATCCTAGATTATATCACACCACAGTTGCACTGACAAACAAATAAAAAAATAAAAGCTTCTAATATGCCACGGTATTTCATCTTTAAAACAATCCAAAAATGAAAAAGAGAACCATAGGAAAGATCAAAGCTTTTGGCATCCAGGATGAAATAACAAGTACCCTTTTGAGAGAAATTAAGATCAGATCAGTAAAGCGTTAAAAGTTTGAAGGAAACAAAAAAGATGTAAGAAAATGGACCTTGATCATTGCGAGCAGTGAAGAGGATAGTGCCGGTCTCGTCTCCAACAAGGCACTCAGCGATGCGGGTTTGGCGGAGATGTCGAGAAGCGGCTCGACCCTTTTGAAGGACCATGTTAGAGGACAATACCTTCGCGATTAAGGTGTGGCCATTAGTCCCTGGTTTTAGCTGATCTATTTTCACAAACACTGGCTTTCGCTTCTCTGTTGTTTTCTCTTGTTCTAGCCCTTGTTGATCATGTTGTTGTTGCTTTTCCTGCCCTGTCGTCGCCATTGATTCCAATGCTGAGACCTCTTCTCTTCTCTGCTTTTATTCTTTTTCTTTTTCAGAGCTTGTGGGAGAATATGAGAACCAGAGAAGCCCTAGAAGCAGAACAGAAGTTTGAAGCATTCCTATTTTTCCATCATGGGCCATTAAGACGACGTCGTTTCAATTGGCTTCTAAAGATTGAAGTTGAAATGAAAGGCATGTGGATTCGTCCTACGGTCTTAAAATCCTAAACCTTTTCATCAATTTTGGACATACCATTGAACATTTGAACTATTAGATTCTCTGTTAAGAGTATTAGAACATGAAAAAAATAATAATATGAGAAAAATGGTTTTGGACTGTAGCATTTTTTTTAACTTGTAATATATTTCTAAAATACAACAAAATTTTAAATATTTTAAGTACAACAGTGAAAATAGTTCTATATAAATTTTTATTATATATAATTGTTGAAAATGTCTTTTTATAAGATAATTTCTAATGTACCAATTTATAGTATTCCCATCAATGTCTAAACATTATTAATATTTTATCAATAATTAAGCATCATTATTTTTTATATATACAAGCAAATTTACAGCCAAATCATCTTGTACACTCTGTATCATTATCATTTCAGTACCAAACTTATGGCATTGTATGCTGCCCTTCAATTTATGATGTTGCTTATGTTGAGAATGAAGCTTGATAATTTTTGAAGAAATACTTGCGAGATCAACATGATCTGTTAAAAGATCAATCTCCTTTACCCTCAAAATACAGCGTTCAAATTTATTTTGTATAATTGTCTCCAGGGAAATTCTTACCCAGAAAGAAGAGGGATGGGGAAAAGGGACCCTTTGGTTCCCTAAAAACACTATTCAGAAGAATGGCCTAGTGCCATGCGACATCTCTTCAAGGTAATTTCAAGTAAATGACCTACATGACAACATTTATAACGTTAAAGCGTATTCCTTAAGTTTGATTTTATCACATCAGCATCATACTTTCTTCCGACATTATTGTTAACAACGAATACTTAGCTTTGATTGAGATTCTGCCACCTTCAATGCAAAGTTTGGCCCCGGTAACCACCCAATAGCCAGGTGCGTCCTCAGGTCCTCTAACCATCTCCTTTGTGTCTACAAAGTTTGTCATTTTCGGTGCTCTGGGAGCTGAAGGCGGACCTCCTGAAAAAACTGCTGAATTTAAATCCACTTTAGTTGGCTTCTCTGGTGGATTCAGTCCTGAACTGAACCTTGTGCTAATCAACATTGAGAAGACTCCTGATTTCCTCGACAAAGTTGAGGGTCCGTCCCATTCAGATCTACGGATCCTAGTGTAGGCCACCATGGAGAACCCAAGCCTCAGGAACAGAACTTTCCTCATCCCAACCACCTTTACCTCAAACCAAGCCTTGGTCACAATAGGAGCAGTATCATCAAAGTGGGTTCCATTGTACTGCACAGGGGCAGTGCATACATGTGAGAATATGCTCCACTTGACAGGCTCAAAGTACCCACGTTCTGGCTCATCGATGGACTCGTAGCTGTAATCATCTGAGAGCTGGAGGATTGTAGGAAGAGTTGCGAGATGCTGAAGATGGATTGCTAGATGGTCACTCTTCTTACCCTCCAAGTATAAGCGTATTCCTGTCAAGGGCCGTTTTCCAGTATCAACCTGCAATTAGTGGGGTTAAGATCAGGTTGGAACTTTGGTCTTGATCAATGAGAATAGTGATCACATGCATGAGTTATGCCGGAACCAAGTTCAGCACTGAAAAGTGAATACAAGATACTTTTTTATCACGGCAATCATCCTACGAGCTGCATATGATGAAGGCAATATTACCTAAATAAGATATCAAGATGGGTCCACATTGTTTTCTTACAGGATTAATCTGTTTCAAATATGTTATTTGAGCCCCATTTTAATGTTACAGTTGGTAAAATGAGGAATGCATTCTATTCGTATTAATTCACAAAGCAAGCACCTTATCAGCACATTCAAAAGCTCAGACGACAGATTAAATAAAATGAGAGGCCAATTAACAATCTATATCAATAGTGCATCTATAATAGTAAAAATCTTTTAAACATGGCTAAGCAAGCAGAGTAATCTGCCCTGGAGTTCATGTAGATTTGATGAGGAATTTATATAAATGCTTTCATCAACTTGTAGACACTATCATTCTGGTATCAACTATCAACAAGTAATTATAAATAACTCAATGTTAAAAGAAATGGCGCAAGTAATATCATGTGCTGCAAAATGATACCCGAGCAGTATTAACATAAAGCTTAGGCCCCATAAAAGTGAACTGAAGTGATGGAGATGCTTGTTTTCTGCGCTTGAGAGCGAGAGGCAGATCGCCATAGACAGGAGCCCACTGTCGAGTTAATTGAAATTCTAGAAATACATGGAGTTCCTCTATTGGTGGTTTATCTGCGTGATATTACCAATCATTAGCAGCCAAAATCAATGCATGCATACACACCACATTAACAAAGAAGGATGCGGTAATGTGGTTTGCAAACTAACCATGATCTTTCAGATACACATGCATTCAGTCAAAAGGAAACAACCAGGCAATCCGTCTCAGCAAAAACTTTAATATTATAATGTATTTAATTATTTATCATGTCCCATCGATCTTCCAAGAGCATAAACAATCGTATTTCCTACGACACCTATTGGAAGTACAAAGTACCAAAGTATGAATAAATTATAATTCAAAATCAAATAATTGCATTTATGAAATATAAATATCTGAATGAACTAATTAACAACCCAACTGACAGGGGAAAATTGAGTTTACTGAAACCAAGTCATATTCAAGAATTTGGACTTGCTTTACTAGTAGATATTTTCATTGAAATCACCCTTATTTAATGGAATCGAGACATTTAGCCTTGGAAAGACCAAACTGACAGCATAAAATTTAAGCAAACTCACATCGTAGGTACAAGTTAACCGCATGGCTTAAAAATCCCCGTCCCTGAGCACAAGTCAATAGAGAAGTAATCGGCACAAAGGACATTGATATGACATTTGGTGACTGCGATATTGTCGAAAGCCACTGGCTATGACTTTGACCAAAATCAGTGCCTCCCCTTCGAATATAGATATTGATAAAGTCCTGCGAAAAGGAAAAGTATAAAAATCAAATCGAGTCACCTCTACCGAAACCAAAATGATTCTACTACAAGGGTGCAGTTCCTATACAGCTACTAAAGTAGACACCAAGAGACTTACATTATTCTTCGAGCAAGTAACAAGAGGTGGCCTAATTGATGCAGCAAGCACCCCTTGAAGTTCCCAAGGCATATAAGATTCTTCCTAAAGCAATGAAAGAAAAATAAAGTAGCCTGACATTTCTCTTTCAAGAGCTAATATGTGGATAAGGTTAAGTAATTATTAACTTTGAATTGAAATCCTTCTACCAATATTACATAATCATCACCCCACATTACTTCTTGCCAAGGACACTTTAGAGATACGGTGCGTAGTGAATATTCCCTCGTAATTATCAAAAGCTGCACTTTTGTGGTTTTTGTAACCGTAGAATGCAAAAGAGAACAGACTAATAAACATGCACAATTCATTCAGATTTTTAAGATACCTGTGGTTTTTCTGAGAATTCAGGAGTTTCTACATTTTCTGAAAACCTCTCATCAGCTAGTTGCTTTAAAGTTTTCTTCACTTCATTGGACTGAAGATTTGAATTTTGTAGTTGTTTTATGTGTATAACATCTTTACCTCCCATTTTAACCCCAACAATAACATGCGTACCATATTTTTCAATGAACCTGGGAAAAAAAACATATTTGACACCTATTTAGTACCAAAAAAATTCAATATCAAGACATAGTTAACACCAATGGAAGAATCCGAACAAAAAGGAGTGCAATTTCATTGCAAAGTAAAAAAAAAAACCATAATTCCAAGGAATTCTTTTACTTCAAAAGGTTTCAAACTTCTGTATAAATAACTTACTCAGCAATGGCAGCAGGGTCCCATGACGACGGCACTTCTTGTTTCACACGCTCAGACAAAGTTATGCGTGGTCTTTCCAACTCAACATTGTACAGTGTAATGAACCAACCATCCAAAGCAAGACCTTTTGTGGCAGCGGCATCCTTTTGCCAGCAGCCCTTGAACTCAAACATGGCATTAAATAAGCCCGAAGGAATCTTGCCGGATAATGACAGATACTGATTGAAATTTTCTGACATCTAGGCACAAAACAACCCCAAGTTAAATTCAAAGAAAGCAACAACATAAATCCAGCACAGACTAAAGAAAAACCTCCCTGCTCCGGGCTAGTTTAGTTCTGTTTTAAACTTCTATTCTTTGAAGCATATGCTTATCATTCTGTTATTTCTTTACAGTAAAAAGCTTGTGGACAAGTTAAATTGCCAAAAAGGTTCCCAAGAACAAAGATATACAAGCAAAAAATAATAATAAATAAACAAATAAGCAAGAAAGAATAAATAAATAAATAAGAGCTCTCTTGAAAATTGTTTATAAGACAGCTAATGAAACCCTTCCAAAATTCAATATGAGAAAATAAAGAAGAAAAAGAAGGCCTTTGCAGCTAGGGAACTTTGCATTCTCCACAGAAGCAAAATGCGTATTCTCATGACAGATATTGAAGCATAGTCAAATATGCAAAAATTGCATACTTTATTCAATTCCGTTTAAAGCATCATGCAAATAAAAACATTTCCAGATTCTTCCCCGAATAGAATACAAAGCACAAACCAAATTAACAAACAAAAAGTCGAACTTCCCTATAATTCTAGTAACTGTCTTCAAAACAATACTAAACATGCAAAATAAACATAAATATACAGGGAAAAAAAAAGGGGGTCAAAAACTAACCTGATTAAAAGAAAGAACATCGGAACGAAACCTGGTACGCTCGCCTTTATCACATTTAATCGAAATGGGTACATTTTTAACAACAACCCCGCCAGGAAAAACCAGGTCCCGACTCACTGCTGAGTCAAGTTCGATCAATCTCGACCCGGAAGGACCTGGTACGCAAGCCGATAGCCTGATATCCTTAGACAAGTCGTACCCGTACCCGATCACCGAAACGGCCTTTTCCGCCGCCGATTGAGGGTCCATTTGATAGAGATTGCCGGCCATGGATTCCTGATGAGACGGTAGCTGGAGTTGCGCGAGGGTTTAATGAAACTGAGTTTGGATTGTGGGGTTTTAGCCCACTGCCGAGGAAGGAGAAGACCCATTGAAGTGGTCTTTGGTCCGAACTATTTCTTCAATTTTTTTTATTTGAAAAAAAAAAACCACCATTGCCTGCGTTACAGTGTCTGAGAGAAAACTTATGAAAGTGACGTTGGAAACTACAACGTTTGACTTCAGACGCTGGCTAACGTAAACGAAGGGATTTTACCGGGCGGCTAGCAACAGCCTGAAACTGCCCTCTTGTTTGCCACCTGGACACGTGTTTGGAATAATTTGCCTCTTTGAATGCTTTTAAGAAATTTATTATTTTTTTTCAGAGATTATAAATAAAATTATTAAAAAACCCATTAATAATTTCAATTTGATTTTTTTTTAACAAAAAATTTACCTAAATCTTAATTGTTGGAAATATTTTTAAAGTATTTCACAATTTAAAAAAAAACTCAAGAAAAATTATAAATTATTTTACAGGCCGAACATGGATAAGTATTTTTTTTATTTTAATTTTAAAAAATGATTTTAAAAATAAAAAAAAAAAAGAGATGAAAAGTCAGCTAATGTCGGAGTCAAATGTTTGGAGCAATTTTTGGTACTCTGCGTCTAGAGTGGGGAGTACTCGACGGGAGGATGGTTCCCATGGCGCTATCAGTTAAATTAAATTTAAAAAATAAGTGCAGAAAAACAAGATAAACGTTTTTAACACTCTTCCAATTTCACCTTGAAAATTGCTTCTTCTTTTTTTTCCCTTTGTCAAAACCCAAGGAAACGAAAGTATAAACACCAGTGTTTTGTCTTTATCTCTGCTAATTCCGCACGTTTCTTTAATACATTGGATTAGGTTTGAATTAAAATATTAAATTTAATAATAAGTATTTATTTTGACTTTCAAGTTCAGTGATCGTTTAGGAAGTTTTTAAGTTTATTTATAATGCTTTTTTATTAGTATGTTAAATTATTTTCCGTTTTTTGGTTTTTTAAAAAAATTAACTTTATGTTGAAGAATTGGGCTTGGCTTTTAAATTTAAACGTTGAAGTGGCCCCAAAAACGGAAGCTTTCTGTCCATCTAACTGAAACAACAATCCGCTAAAAACTTACCCCAACTACTTTGACTAGACCTGAGGAGCTATCGTAGCCCAACTGATTTTACGAACCCCTTCGGTCGTTGTTGGACTAGTATCATCCAACTGTTTAGGTTTGATGTCAGGGTTAAACTAAAGTAATTATTGTTATATCGGTGAATATATCATTTTGATTTTAATATTATTAGATTTTATTATGTTGTAAAGTTTTGGATTTATGATATTTCAAATGTTGCTAATGTATACAAAAAATATTTTTAAATATAAAATAAATAAGATTAAATAAATTTAATATATTAAATACTCATCAATTTTTTTATCAAATATAAAAAATAATATCAGTTTTAAATAATAAAGGTGAAACTTTTTAATAATTATTAAATTTATAAATAATTATATCTAATATTCATTAAATTTATGATCAACATCAATTTAATTTTTTTTAGAAGCTTATATAATATATTGGTCAGTATAATTATTTTTATCTGATATAATCGAAACAAGTTAATACCTTTGAATACGATGATAGTAAAAATTTTATGATATTAAAAATTATCAATATTAATTTAATTAAAAATTAAGACGTACTAACTGATACGAAGCATTTGCAAATTTGTCTCATTCATTGTATTGTATAGAGTGTAGACAGCCCCTGCCCACCCTGCCGACCCCAATAAAATTTCTAAGAACCTGCTGCTTTTAAGACTGCATGCTAAAGAAGTCATAAGAAGGGGCACGTTGCTTCCTGGAAATAAAGCTAATGAAGGACAGCAAAAGGAAGAATTCAGCATGGAGTCCGTGTCTATGTGCTATAGGCTTTCAATCCCAGCCGTTGCTCGGACTTTGACTAATTTTACTTTCAAAACCCGCTTGCTTGCGTTGAATGTTGTGAGCAAAAGCAAGAAAAAAAAACAAAAAGAAGGAAAATCATGTCGAATTCAATTTCAAAAAACAAAAAAACATTTTTTTCAAGTTACATGCTTATGCCTAACAAAAACATTACAAATTATACACAACCGTCCGAGGCATTAGAACCCAATTGCTTTTAGATTTTATGTTTTTATATAATTTTGATTTATGCGAGATGCTTCCATATCGTCAATCAATCACAACCAGCTATGATGCTTTGTGACTTCGTTTGTAGCCATTTGATTTGTTGACATTGATACCACGTTCTTTTGCTGACATATACAAGCATCAAAATTTTGAACAATTACAGGAGGATGCCGGTTCTTTCCTTGAAAAATTTTT
The DNA here is from genome assembly GCA_029448705.1 of Adansonia digitata. NCBI lineage: Eukaryota > Viridiplantae > Streptophyta > Magnoliopsida > Malvales > Malvaceae > Adansonia > Adansonia digitata. Next base: position 13,615,405 of record JAQSVH010000010.1, read on the forward strand.
CCCGTACAGAAAGGGGGAGAATAATGTTAAAAGTTTTTTTCTTCTTTAGTCCAAGCACAATTTAATATCCCAAAAAGCCCGAGAAAAAAACTGATTTAATGGTCAACACGCATAAATGGGGCATCACGAACCCAAATGCATGCAAATAATATGAAATATTATTATTGACTTTTGCCAACAATAGCCACCCCAGTTCTCACTTCGCATTCACACGAGCCTTCACATTTTTATTGCCCTTGACAAACTTGTTCTTAAAGAGACCGAAGAAGCTGCTAACTGGAGTGCTGAAATCAGCAGACATGAAATCCAGGCCAAAAGTCCAAAGCCACAGGAAAGGTGAAGATTGGCTGACTGTTCGAGTCGAACGTGTGTCATGTTTTTATTGCTTTTCATCAAGAACTCCAAAAAAAAAATTTTTTTTTTTCTCTCACCGTCTTATCGTCATCTATTTTAAGTTTTACCCCAGAAATATTTCCTTTAGTGCTCAAGAAGATTGCAGCGATTAACTGTATCAATGATACATATAATAATTTCATAAAAATTCGTTGGCCACCAAACAGATATAATACTAAAAGGGTATAATCTACTATAGTTGTTCTATGAAACACAACAATAATAAGCAAATTTTTATATGTTTGATGTGTTCTTTTGTTTTGTTTTTTATTTTATTTTATTTTATTATATTTTGTCGATTATGGGCCAGTTTGGTACTTTGGTTGTTAAACTTAGTATCTGATACAAGATGGCACAAATTCGTACAGTCTCTTTCCTATACCGACCAAAGAAAATACGTATATACATGTATTTCTAATGAAATGGTTACGGAAATTTATTGATCAATAATAGTGTGACTATGTGAGCAGTGTAAGGTGTAAACGAGTCGTTTTTCTTCACAAGTTATTCAAATTTAATTGGCAAAAAGAACTCTTTATTTATTACTAAAATATATTTAAATTCGAACAATTCAAATTATTAAAAAAAATCAAGTTCAGATATATATATATATGTATATGTATATATACACTAATACACGAGTGATTGTCAGAGTGTAATCGAATATGTTCTTTGGAAATAAGTTATGTGATCATGTTCGTTCTACCGACCAGTTAGTAGGATGGACGCGGAATGAAGCATGGGTAATTTTTCCCGTGAGAAAGTGCAAAAGTACAGACAGAGATACAAATATTTCCCATGCTTAAATTTTCGAAATTAAAATGCAGATAGATACGTCCTTCTTATGTGGTTTCACGTGAAAAACTGAAAAAAAGTTAGGCTATTAAGTCTTAAGTTAAAAGCATGCTGGAAGCATGCCTTCTGAATTTGGGAGCGGAGCCGCGTACTAGCTGACGCTGCTGTCGAAATTTGTTGGATTAAATATTTAATCGAGAGAATTGGAACGAACATGGGGAAAAACAACTGTCCCCCTGCAAGCTGCAAGCTGCCTTAGCCCAAATCTATTCCCATTCATGCATCATGCACTTGCCAGCGGTCACCTTCGCTGTGCATTCATTTTGCTCTTTTTTATTACATTAAATTCCCAAAACCAATCCCCAAATTTAACTCTTTGTTGTCCACAAATTTTTAACATAATCGTACCTACTTAGAGATATTAATAAGTTGGATAGAGATTTGATTTTTATTTATGAAAATTTTATTTAATTATGAATTTGATTAAATTTATAAATCTAAATTAATATTTAGAAATATTAATTTTTTTTAAAAAAATTTATATTATAATTAAATTTAAATAAAAATATTTTTATGTATTAAACAATAATTTAATTTAAACTAAAGCGGACGAGAATTAACAGTCAAGTTTAATCCTCTTGAAACCAAATAAATTATGTGACCCTCAAACAAGTGTAACTGGAACTTAAACTTTAAAATTTAAGTATATAAACCCAATGTCATGTCAAATCAATTGAGCCAAGTAGCAAAATAAACTATTAATCTATATTTAATTATAATATATATTTTTTACTAAACTAAATTATCCAACAAGGAATATTAATTTAATTAAAAACTTTAAAAAATTTTAATTTAAAATATTAAGCAACTTTTTATTAACTTTAAAATTTTTAAAATAATTATTCTTTAAAAAGCTACTTATTTATTTTAAAAAATATATATAAAAATATAATTTTTACTGGTAAGGCTTAAACGAGAATGAGCTTTGCTTTTCAAGGAACATTTTTTTTTTTTTCATTTTACCAGTAATAGCTCTAACTTATAAAAATGAATAACATGTTTAGGGTTATTTAAACTGATAAGGAAGGGATTTGGTATACACATAAAGAAAGGATTGAATTTAAATTATATTTAATTTTATGAATATATAATTTTGAAAAAAGAAAGAAAATCATTTTTTCTTACTCTTGATCTTACACAACCAAAAATAAAAATCATCATATATCACTCTTAATTCACCAACATAAAATAAGATCACATAATTTAATCAAGTCCCACCTAAAATCTTATATGTAGATATATGTATCCTATTATATCCATCGTATTACATATATTAATAATCAATAGTTAATTTCATTTTTTCATGACAAATTAGTGCCTTTATGTATCAAATAATAGTTCTTTTCGTGGGCATTTTGGATGGTAAAATGCGGCAAATAAAGAATAAAATAAAATTAACAACTCCAAACATATAACAGCTTGGTTTTGAGTGATGGTTAAAAATCTATATCTAATGTATCAATAATATGTAAATTTATATATTATTAAATAATATTATATTATTAAAATAAAAATAATTTATATTTATATTTATATTTAAAAAAATTTTAATAAAATAATATAATTTTATTGATAATATATAAATTTATATATTATTCATATATTACATATAAATATAATTATTAACTATCAATTAAAAACCAAATCAACTGGGGAGGGTGCTACTCACAGGGAAATTGAAGGGAGTGGGGAGAAGAGAGCTGTCGGGTGAAACTGATAGCGTCAGACACTACTTAGGTGGGCAGCAGGGGTTTCCTCTGGGTCGGCCAATCAACAAGCGTGAACAACAGAGCGAACGTGGAGAGATTGATTGGGTTGTGGGAAACACTTGGTGGGTCCGAAACGGATTACATAATGGCGTGAGTGGAGGGTGGTTTGGGATGTGCGTGAGGTGAAAAATATAAGCAAATGAAAAGATTGAAGCGAAATTTAGCAGAATATGCCCACAACTTGTTCAGACGTCCTACCCTCACTTCAATTCACTCCTTCACGCTCCCCATGTTGTCATATACGAAAAGATATCGAGATATCACTTCAAAATGTTATAAATTTAATATTAAAAAAATTTGTCACTTCGCAGCCCTAACAAACAATAAAGAAAAAAAAATGTTTAACTTTAGTTAAAGTTGTTTGATATATTACTTTATCACCAAATTTAACGAAAAAAGATATATTTTTTTATAAAATATAATAAAAATATTAAAAATTAATATTACAAAAAATATATATTAAATTTTTAATTCGTTGCGAAATTTAAAAACTATTATTCTATAGTTTTCTTTTTTATAAGCACGGCTTGTAGATATATGCGAGGGCAGGAGAGTGAAGTGAGATGGAGCACATACCACCGCACGCAATCAACAGTACTATAACAGCCGTTAGATAATGATGATATAAGCTCGCATTATGCCACGTAATCCGCGTTCCTCATTTACAAAACTGACATGAGTCCCCACCTTTTCTCTCAGCCGCCCCCTCAGTCAAATTCCTCCTTGACTGTGCCCCCTCTTTTTCCCTCTATATAAACTTCCTCACTTCCCCCTTCACGCATATCTCAACCCAACGCAACTAGTGCAAAAAAAAACCATATAGGCGACTTCAATTTCTTTCTATTTAAAACGGAAATAGGAGTCTTTCACTTTTAAAATGGCGCCGAGGGATAAAACAGCGGCCACCGTCAATGGTAATGGCAACAATACTAGTAAGGAGCTTCATTTTAGGGGAGTGAGGAAGCGTCCATGGGGCCGTTACGCTGCTGAGATCAGAGATCCAGGTAAGAAGAGCCGTGTTTGGCTAGGAACTTTTGATACGGCTGAGGAAGCCGCCAGGGCTTACGACGCCGCCGCTCGGCAATTTCGCGGCGCTAAGGCTAAGACTAATTTTTCTCTTCCTTCTGAACATGTTAACAATGGCAACAACTGTAACAATAATTCGAATGATAACAACAAGAGCAACAACCAGAGCCCCAGCCAGAGTAGCACCGTGGAGTCCTCGAGCCTTGAACCGACTCTCATGGTTGATTCTCCGCCGTTAGACCTCAACCTCCGGTACGGTTCAGTTACCGGATACGGATCTTCCACTGATAGGCATCCTTTTCAGCAAGTTTCACCGGTTGCCGGCGTGACGGCTGTTGCAAGCCCTCACTTGTTTAACGTTGATGCCTTCATTCGGCCTGGTGCAGTGAAAGGACAGCAGTATCAAGGGATGAGATTCGATCATCATCGTGGTTTTCTTGCGACGTTTAACGGCGGAGGAGTACAAAGCGACTTCGATTCATCGTACGTCGTTGATTTGAACCACCACGTGGTCAGGCGGCGTACGCTTCTCAATATCGATCTCAACCAACCTGCCCCTCCGGAAGTCATCTGAGAGTTTTTTATTCTCAAACGAAAAATCTCAAAATTTCGTTTTAGCTCTTTAAATTTAAATCTTACTCTTTTGGTCCTTAAAAAGAAAAAAAAAAAAAACCGAAGATAAACCAGAGAAAAAACGCTGAGAAAGATAAAGTTACAGGAGCTGTTATAAGTTGATGTGATCTACTGTGACAAATCAACGGCAGCTGAGTTATGTGAATTCTTAGCTGATGACCCTTTTTTTCTGTTTTTTTTTTTTTTGCGACAGAGAAGCATCAGTTTCTGTCTGTTGTTCGATAAGTAGTTACTGTAATTTTTTTTGCCGTCAATGAATCAACAGCAAATAAATTCCTTCTGATTTTGGCATTTCATTTTTGGTTAAAATATTTATTATGGGATGATAATGATCAGTGCCTGAATCTGAAAAATATCAGATACTTTTGATTTAACACCAACTTTCTTAATTTGCAAGAGGAAACTGTTTATCATTTTGCAAAATCAAAGAGGGGATTTTGGTAATTACGTCTTGTTTTTGGGACTTTTGAAAGGCACAGATTAACCAATCTTCAACTAGAGATTCTTCGAAATTAAATTTGATAGTTTATATGTTAATATTATGTTAATGTATTTTATTTTATTATAATTATATTTATAATATTTATAATTTATATTATATAAATTTTAAAAATATATTTATATTATTTTTATTGTATGTTTGTTACATTTATATAATTGTATTTTGTTAAGTATATTCAAAATCATGCTCTAAATAAAAAATAGAAAAGAAAGAGCTCTTTTACATTAATTATTTATTATGTTTATAATAATATATTTTGCTTATTTAGATTTCAAATATTTGGCATTAAAATTTGAATTTTGTTAAAAACTTGTAGTATACATTTAATTCTCAAACAACTATGGATAAGTTTGCATTAAATAGTAGATTGATATTATTCATTGCAAAACACTTTAATTATGAAATTTTATCTTAACACGCTGTTCCCTAGTCGGCCAACTCGGAGCCTCCGAGGACCCGTTCGGCGTAGTCCATCTATAGGTGATGGTGTTTCAAACGGAGTCCCCATCACCCTCAATTGCAATTGATTGACGAATGATAGATAGGCACGTGACATTTTCTTCCATTCTAATGAAAACCTTGAAACCCTTCTCTTTTTTTTTTTTTTTTTTTGGGTTTCGATGGGTAGTTGAAACCCATCTATTTTGAGTCGATGCAAATCAAAAGTTCATCAATCTTTATATCAGCAACCGCAAGCAGCGAAAAAGTACTAAAAACCGCAGTAGCAATCTGATAGAAACAAACAACGTTTGAGTGGATAAACGAGAAATCTCTCATGTACTTCTCGAGATTCGTCACGTGTTATCGGGGCCTTCGATTCCGAACCTTGCGTGCGTTTGTGTCTTCCCATATTCAATGAAATCATTATCGTAATTGGTTATATATTTTCTTTTTACTTTTAAAACAATTATAAACACTTATTCACCAAAAAAAAAAAAATTATTAACCCCGAAAATTAGGAAAGCGGTCAAGACGTGGTCCCACGTGGACGGAGGAGCAGGAAGTGGAAGTGGGAATGCCCAGCAGCCACCTTTGGTGGGCCCCGGTCTGTAGTCGTCGATGTTTATGCTCAAATGTTTCGCATTTCCCTAATTTCCTTTTTATTAACCATTAACATTTTACTTTCCTTGTCCTACTATTATTAAGTCAATTCCAAACTTTAAACCCTTTCTTCTGTCGAGTAGATGTACTTCAAGTCCCAATCCGATGTTCGTCCCGCCGAGTAATCCCTTCCCTCGGATATGATAAAATAAAATAAAATTATAATTTTATCATTAATTAATTAAAGGTTAAGAATTATTTACATAAAATGTTAATCGATGTGTATCAAATTGATTAAGATAATATTTTTAAAAAAATTCAATTAATAATGTTTTTGAATTTAACAAAGATAATGCATTTGATATAATTTTAAAATTATATTTATATAATCTTTAATTTATGGTTTATAAAATATCAATTAACCATATAATTTTTATTTGAATTTGAACGTGAATGTTTAATCATTAGATCAATCCAACTATTTATTGAAGAAATTCTAACCATTATTTTCCGAACAACCCTTCCTTTTTTTCTTTTTATAAATGGCAGATAATTTCAAATATTCTTGGCAAATTATGTGTGTTCCGTTAAAATCCAACTCTTTTTTACGTAACATGATAAAATTTTTTCCTTGTTTTTATAAAAAAAAAAAAAAAATTGAAGTGCCAAGGTAGTGAGCCTTTCTTTCACGATTGGATGGACAAATCTGATGGAAGCATGATAGAAAGTAATACACTTTCGTGATGGTTGTTAAGATTGCAATTCCCGTGTCATTATGTTTTTGAAAGCTGATAATTAAGAAGCCAAAAGCTTAGAAGTTTGTAGACGTAAGTCATAAAAGTTTGTTCGACCTGGCCGTGCATGTTCCCGACAAGTTCAACAATGAGTCATGTAAGTAGCTGTCATTCCCACACGATAGCATCGTACCGTGTTTGAGTTCCAAAACCACTAGAATGGCCGCCAGTTAATTTCTAGTCATCATCGTTACATCGTCATGGATTTTTTTTTTCTTGCTAGTTCGAAAGTTGGGCCACCCTTATTCAACAAAAGATTATATAAATTAGTTATTTTTACTTAACATATATATTTTTTTATTCAAATGATATTGTATAATTAGATTTTTGAAAAAAAAACAGCAATTTTATTATAATCATTGATAAATTCCAGGCATAAAAATTAATAATATACATATATATATATGTATATGTATATGTGTGTGAATGGATGAAAATGCTTGAAAGTTCGTTCTACCTTCTTTGTCAAACGAGCAAATTAAGCATTTACTTTGGTCCATAGACATGCTTTTTCTTCCTACCTTTTCCATGCCTTTACTAGAAGAAAATAAATTGTACAAGTTATTCTTTAAAAACGATCCTAAAAGCCTCCAAATTTGGACATGTGTTAAATGTTTTCAACCAGACACAACAATCCAAAATCCCAACATCAAAGGATTTCCTTTTTTTTAAAAAAAAAAAGCAAAACTTAAAAAACTCGGTTGATAATAATTAATTTGTGCATAATTTTGTGTATATATATTAATATATATTAATCCATAAGCCAAATTTATGAGACAGGTTTTGATTTGATTTTTGGACCACACTGGTCACTTAATTTCCCGAACATTGATCCTCACCGACCAACAAAAATTGTCCCCAAATTATTCCAATAATAATTTTTAATTATTACAAGTCATAGAAAATATAATTGGGACTAAATGTTTTTTTTCCCTCTCTTTCCTTAAAAAAAAAAAAAAATCACTTTCATGGGCCCCTTTTTATGTTGATACATGGGATGATTGTTTTCCTATATTTAGGTTATCTTTTTAGCTGTTTAAAATATTCATATTTTTGGTTATCTTTTTATTTTTAAAATATTAATATTTTTTACTAAAAATATTATATATAATATGAATTTTGTTTACAATTTTACGAAGTTACATGCTAACGTTAATTGAATTATTATTTGCAATAATATTTGTATAACAACGTTGTAAGGTTTCCTTCCTTCAGCCATTCACTACATTTTATGTTTCTTCATTGAAAAAAAAATGAAGAAAAAAACATCAATTTTTCGTCAAAAATTACTAATACTATTATTATTCTCTTTGTTAGGTTTGATTCCTGAGGAAAAAATGCATTAAATGTGTAGTTGGTTATTGTTTTACCAAATTATATATATATATA
>JAQSVH010000010.1:13623906-13636411 GCA_029448705.1 Adansonia digitata
TTTTGGATCATAATTGGACAATAGTTTTCTTGGTCGCCATGAGGAACACGACCAACAATCTGGGCAATCGCTTCCTCATCATTTTTTTTGGTAACTGCACTTAATAAGAACTGAGTTAAAAATTTTATGTAAAAATCGAAATAAAAAAAATTAAATTATAAAGTTATGGAAGATTAAGTAAATTCTTATTATTTTTTGAGTTAGATAATTGTTGAGAATGTAGGGAATTTGGATCTGCCCCTGCGGGCATAGCTGCTTGGAAAACTGGAGTTTATATATAGTTAGGGTTGGTCATCTTTCTTTCTTCAAGCCAATGTTTCAAGTTCAAGATGTTCCGCATGAAGATTACCCCCAACCCCCACCCCACAAAAAAAAAAGAAACCTCTGCTCCGTGAGGTTATAAAAAATTGATTGATCTGATTCAAAAACGACTCATTAGGGTGAAATGAAAGATGGTTGTAAAAAAAAAAAGTGAAATAAAAGATATTACAATCGAAATATACAAAAAAAAAGATATTTTGATAAAATGAGAGAATCTTATATGATTCAATATATTTGATAAGTCGTATTATATTTGAATAATTATAAGAACCAGTATGATTTTACCAAAAACGTTGCGTGGATAGAGTCATAGAGATGCCAAATATTTTAATGTGAAATTACTTAGATGTAGCACTCCCACCCACCCCCAACCCCATAAAGAAAAAAGGGGAATACCTTCAATCAAATTGTTCTCCTTATTGCATTTTACATGAATTGCTGAGGTTTAACCAAACCCTGTCTTTACCTGCTGAATTTTGATGGAACCTTGTTTAGTGGATCTTGTGGTCCCCTCCAACTTTGCTCGATTAAATATATCACGTAACAATTGAAACAGTAACAATCTCAGTTTTTATTTTTTATTTTTTTAAATTTTCGGCTCGGTGATGAAGTTTTTCAGTCTTCACCCTAAGACTTGATTTAAAAGCGGCAGAGCCAATCCCAAGAATTTAATGGACTTGTAATTCTGGGCCATGCCTTAATCATAGCCCGGTAGAGGTTGATTTTATTTTTCCTTCTCCAAATAAGCCCCCAACTGGCCGATAGTTATGAAATAGTTCAAGTATATTCTTCAGTCAATTAATTCAACGCAACGGTGTCACACTGTTCGATTCATATATATATATATATATTGTGGAAGCTTAAATTTGTCTTGACTATGAATTATTATTCATAAATTAATAAAAATTAAAAAATATATTTTTATGTTTTAATAATTAAATTTAAATAAAATATATTTTATAATTAAATAAAAATTAAGGTCAATAAATTATGTCCAAACTGAATCTATTTGAATTCATCATATAGTTTAGTACATAAATAGGTCTAATTAAAAGCACTTTTCTGAACATTTTACCTAATTGGTATTTAACTATGCTACCTGCTTTCAAATTAAAGTAAAAAAGATTCCACCATTTCCTTCAAATATAGCGCAAATGAATTGTTTCCAGTGTCAGTGATTGATTTGTCCTGGGTTTGACAGGTCTTACCAACTTTCTTCTCTGTTAACTTTTTCTTTTTTCTCCTAAACTTTCCATCAGCAACCCGAAAACACTTCACCATCACCAAATAGACATTATGCTTTTGACAGTATTAGCATAATTGGATGGGCGAAAAATCGGCCATTTTTCTTCATGAAAATGTTCAACTAATTTTGTCCTTGATTGATGAGGAAAAGAAAACTGATTGTTTCATCAAATCATTGTCAATATGTAGTTTGTTGATTTGGTACTGTTAATGCACTTGCCAAAATGATTATGGAAAAAGATGACATGAACGAACAAAACAAGGAACGACAATGGCAAATCACACTCTGTAATTCATAGAAACTTGTGGGCTAAATTGAATCATTTAACCAAAACACAGACACATGGTTTGGGAGCATGTATCATTTCTCAAACACATTTTTAACGAATACGGCTTTGACATGATGAAATACGGGTTAGTATGCAAAGACACGCCAATAAAAATAAAATTAAATACGATCAAAATATAATAAAGATACGTTAGGCACCACCAGGCACAAGATGATTATTTTTTTTTTGGGCAGTTTTTCTCTCAAACCTGGAATCAGTAATATGTAAAAATCTGATAACCTATGAAAGTCGAATGCTTGAAATTAAAAAAAAAAAAGAAAAAGAGAGAGAAACAACAATAATATAGAGTTAAATGCTGAAAATAGTGAAAGTAGACAGAATAACATCAAAGTAAATATGTTGCTGAGAGAGAGAAAAAAGACAGAGGCGTTATAAAAATAAGCTAAGAGGAAAAGAATTTTTTTTTATTGAATATAATTTAGGGTACGATGATTTAGAACTTTGAGCCTTTGGATTTAACCTATTTGAATCCTAATGAATTTTTAAAGTTCAGATCTTTAAAATCAAAATAATTTTGAAAGTTGAAATTTTGCGTGCTAATATTTCATGTCTTTAAATTCCCACATCATTGTGTCCCTATCAGAAAATATTATGTGTTAATATTCATACTTTATGAAGTATATTATATCCTTGTACTAAGTATATGGGGTGTGACAGCTTCAAAATTATACTTATGAAAATTGAAAACCCTAATTGTATTAACATTCTCATCTGCTTTTTTTTTTCTTTTTTTTCCTTTCCAGGCCTCTAAGTTTGGCTATATATAGATTTTTTCTTTGACATGTTCCATTGCTGTAAATAAGCAAACATTGATAAAGGTATGGTTGAAGATTTGTTCACAATAGAAACTGTTACTATACAGTAAAGTTGTGTTTCGTTTATATTAATTGTGTTATGTGAGTAAGTAATGATCCACATTGTCTTGTCTCACAAGTTCCTTTTTGGAATCCTGGTTAATTTGACAATTCCAATGGATTTGAAAGGTGTAAAAAGCAAACAACCTGATAGGCTACTCAGTATTCATCTTTCTTTTTTTAGTTCTTGGCCTTGGGGTTTCAATCAAACTTTCCTGGGAAAAAAATAAAAAAACTTACTTTGGTCCCTAGAGATTTAATATCAAACAAGTTACCACATGATTAGGCTTAAACCTAACCTTCAACTCAGCATAGAAGAGTGGTTTTAATTAAATTTGAAATTTGAAGGTTCAAAAGCATAGGGTATTAGACATTAGCCATTAGGCAAGCCATCTATATTGAATGCTTTGCGGGTCCTTTTAGTACACAACTGACAAATACATGAACCCGTCTGCGCATGGTTTCTCCAATTGAATTGGCGTTAACTTGAATTTGATGCAGAAGCAGCTGACGATGACCTCGTACAATTGGACAATGGGGACCAATCTACATGATAATGTACGAAAATGTGGTCCAATTTTTTTATGAGAGAAGTAGCAGCAGTGGCACGAGGGCTAGGTTCCCACTAAGCTGCAAGACCGTTGGCTACACCAAAATGCAATGTGAAAACAATGGGGGGAAAAAAAGAAAAGGGGAAGAATATATATAATAGAGGATGCTAAGAACATATGGTATAGTTGAATATATATTGAATATATATAGATATAGGATGCGCAGGAAATATGATATAGTTGAAGGGCTCGTGCAATACGCGTTGTAGATTGCTAGGTGCCCTAACTTAAATCGTCATTGGACCATTTACAGGGTCTTTAACCCTTTTCACCTTTCACCTTTTCAATAATACAACTTTAGCTGTTTGCCAACAAACTTCCCTTATTTCAGGTAAAGACTGTCAAAATTTGTAAAAATGAGAACTTCAATTGCATCCTTGGAAAAAAAAAAAAAACTTTAGGCATTTGCAGTAGAGAACCAGTCAAGAACTCTTTGTATTTAGTATACAGTGTATATATATGTATATATGTAGATATATATGAACTAACATTGATCTGGATAAATTTGTCTTTGCTGCAAGTTATGTCGCTGATGGATTTGGAAAACGAGCTGAATTTCTAGCTCTGTGATTGAAGGAGAAAAGAAGCCACCGTAGAAAATGAATAGTTCAAGTCATCATCATGCAACAGAAAAAGTAAAAAAGTTAATTAGTTTTGTATTTACTTTATGTTACCACATATGTAGTTGGGTTCAGTGAGAGTGATGTTTTTCACTCATGTGAGAATACTTTAACGTGAGATACAGTTAGCAAAGTATATCATCAGTACGTACGTTTCTGCATTAAAAGCCAAGAAAAAGGAGGCAGTGTCACATCTACCTTCCCCATGTCATGTTCATATCTGTTCAATAGTTCGAAATTTAGGCACTTCGTTTACACTGGTCACTGTCAAATTTACCGATAAGCAATAAATAGATAAATAAACATCGTAAAAAAAAAGAAAAACCACAACACTCTAAACCCACTAATTATTCCCCCAACTTTCTTTCGAAAATACTACTACAAGTATCAGAATACGATCCAGAAATCAAATCTAAGAACCTTTCTGACGTATTCTATGTTTGCAAATTTTCCCAATCTTCAGCTTGACATATTTTTCAAAAATTTCACATACTCTAACATGGAGAGAGCATCAACAACTGCAATATTTTGTAAAATTTTTTTGGGTTTGAACAGCTAAGATTAAGCCCCTTGGGAGCTAATTTAGTCTTTACGTATATCTTTTACTGTTTGAGCTGATGCTGAGAGGGATAGAAATGGAACTTTGTGGTCCTCACACATGATTCTCCTCCTTTTCTTTTAACCTTGTTATCTCCAGGTCTTTTTTATTATTCTTTCTTATTTGTTGTCTCTGAAAAACCCTCATTCATCTCATCCATCTGTCCTCTTATTTATTTCTCTCTAATTTTTCTCTTAGTTTTTGCACAACAAAACCCGGATATGGCGACAAGCAAAGCTGATGGGAAGAGAAGCCTGAAGGAAATGACGGAGGATGAGGAAGAGGAGGAAGATGAAGATAGTACGGAAGCTATAGGGTTTGATGGAGACGAAAAGAATAATAAGAAGAAAGGCAAGAGAAGTTCCAATGCGGCTGGAGGAGGGTCGAGTCCACCTGCTTGTCAGGTCGACAACTGCGCCGCTGACATGACCAATGCCAAGAGGTACCATAGGCGCCATAAGGTTTGTGAGTTCCATGCCAAGGCTACCATGGCTCGAGTTGCTGGACTCCATCAACGCTTCTGCCAACAATGCAGCAGGTTTGACTTCCCTAAACCCTAATTTTACAAACCTTTTTCCTCTATACTTTTATCGATCTGTCTGAATCTATAGTACTTGTGTGGTTCATATAGCATATATAATTAGATCTTTCCTTCATTAAACCTTGAAAAAGAAAGAAACACCTAATTTGAACTTCATTAAACCTTGAACAAATCGATGGGGTTCATTTACCAAGGTATTTTAAAATTTTATAATTTATGAATTCTAGCGTTGTAATTGAACAATAACAAAAGAATAAAAATGTTGACTTGGATTGATTTAATTATGTGATTATTTATCTTTATCCATGAAATGCTAATCAATTTAACATAATATATATATTTGTATATCATATAGATTCAAAAATTTGCTTTATCTTACATTCAATCTTTTTCTCCTCAAATTTGAAGTTATACAATTTTTAGAAAAAAACAGAGATATTAGCTGGATATCACACAATTATTGTGGATCATTACAGATACGTCACAATTCAGAAGGGGTATACCAAGAACCCCACCTCTATTTTCATAATATAATATATTGGAAGTTTATAGTAATAATGTTGTACCAAGGGTTTATCATATAGGCATTAATCCTCTATTATTAACACTAAGTGGTAAGAAAATAGGAAAATAAAAGAAAGAGAAATATAAGTAACAAGGAAAGAGAGAAAATATATTTATTTTAATAATTTTGTTTGGAATCAAAGATAAAAATAGAGGGAAAGAAAGAAGTTAATTGTATAAGCTTATAAATAAAACTATTAATTTGAATGAAATAAGTATTTTCATTTCACATTTGAGAGAAAGAAAAAAAAAAAAAGAAAGTAGCTTTTTTTTCTTTCTTTCATCACTTTACTTGCTTCCTCATTTACTCCTCTCTAAACGATGTTGGTGACATTTTAGATTAATGGGCAAATGGGAAGAGAGAGGGAACTAAGGGTTTTTTTTTTTTTTTTATCTTTTTAAACTCCATTGACACTGTGATCCTTTTTATGTGGCGTTAGCAGCGTCCGATGAATCCATAAAAAATTGACTAGTACATTTTTTTCTTTTGCTTCTCTCATGATTTGATGAAAGAAATATCAAGATCACGTTGATTAACTTATCATATCAGATTCAACCGTAGGCTGACGCTATAGATATTACAAAAATTTTACAATTACCAGAAGCTCTCCGTACGTAGTCCGTACCCTGGACAAAATGATCATGTGCCTAGCTAGCTAGCTCGAAACGCCATTGTAGGAAGGTGATTAATTTCCTTGGTTTCATCCAGGATTGTTGCTGACTTTTATATTAACTGCCCCAGGCCTTGGGGTTTATTTTTTTCTGTGCTCTTTACAGCTGGTTCTTTCTTTTTCCGTTGCAAATTCTTGAACTAAATCAAGGGTTCGAGTTTTACAAGCCTGCATAGCCAGTGGCCGTACTTGCATTCAGTGGTGGTACTTCAAGATATAACTAAAAACAAAACCTTTCCTTCTTCTTGGTTTTCAGAAATCAAAGCTAGCTAGATAGCATGTATGTATGTATATGTATATACACACACACTAGGACCGATACAGTTTAGACTTTAGACCAGGAAAAGAGGAGAATTAGATTTCATTTCTTTTTTTTACATGAATCGTCTCTTTAAAATAATGATGATGATCATGCAGGTTTCATGAGTTATCAGAGTTTGATGAAGCAAAAAGGAGTTGCCGAAGGCGTTTGGCTGGACACAATGAGCGGCGACGAAAAAGCTCATCTGAGTATCATGGAGAAGGCTCAAATTATTAACTAGTAGAAGGCAAGCTTCAGATCATATATGAAAAAAAGAGTCTAGTTGGCTATCTAAATATCCTATATAAAGAAAGCCTTTTCCAATGCTTATAAAAAATCAATTTAGATGCAACTATATGGTTTCTAAGCATGCTCTCTCTCTTCTGTCAACCTTAAATTTCCCCTTAATTATGCACCGTTGCATGCTCTATTTATACTATATCACCGGCATGAAAAATTAATCAGATCTTTAATTACATATATAACTATTATATATGCATTTTTATAGGTGTTTTTTGGACTAATGTTTTCTTTTATGCTCCTAGTTTCATTCCATGCATTTCGAACATGTTCCAATGTTATTATTTCTATGAAAACATAACATCAGGGTTAATTTTTATATGTTGATTTGATAGAGTTTGCCAACAAACATGGGTGGAATAAATAGGTCCAATGCATCGTCAAATATTGAATTCTTGATATCAAGATCTCATCTTATTAACCGTCAAATCTAACAAGTTTAGTTATTCATCATATAAACATATTCGTTTGCCAACAACAACGCAGCTGCTATTCATATTTTCCCATTCATACTTTGATTAAAGTTGCTTTTCAGAGAGCCCGGTGCCAAGGTTTTACACATTTCTGATAAACTATAAAAGCTCGCTTTTTGCGTTAAACAACTTAACCTAGCTAAAGTGTTTGTGACGTTTTGGAAGGTTTAAGATTTCAAGTTTTGAATCTTTTCATCACTTAATCGTGTTCAAATAAAGTTCTTTGCTGAAAGTTTATGCGATGAGAATCCAAGTTGCCGGATTTGACAGGCTAAACTAGTTATGCTATCTCTAGCCGATTAGAACACATGAAACGATCAAAATTATGTTTGGATCCATTTGATAGTGATGCCACCTGCATATTCACATTTATTTTCCCTGTATCAATGCACAGCATAGCTGACAGTCTTAAATCTTCTGTCACAAAAGAGACAAGGATTGAAGGTAGAGAACAAGTGGAAAAGGTGAGGTAGGCATCAGTAAACAGTGTACAACCTTGAGCAATTCAATGGCCACTAGATGGAAGTACCAAAATCAATTAAACATATAGTCTTTCGCTTATTCAAATTTTGTCCAATGTTTAGCTACATTTGCTTGACTAAGTTTGGGTAAACGGAGCATCCCCAACCAGACAAAAATGGACCTGTGAAATTCTTCCTGCACCACTAATAGAACGGCAAGAAGTGACATGGATAAGAATCGGGGGTAACTCCAAAAATGACCATTGTTTCGGCTGCTCAAATATTACGCTACTACATAAAGAAGTACTCAAAGCACCCTTTCTTGCAAAGAAATCAAGCTTTGAGGTCATATCATTTAAACCCAAGGATAAGCCCATGCCAAGATATGAGTTGAAAGATCAGCGCCACCAACACCAAAAAGTTAGAAGCCCCTTGTGATTGAGTGAATTAATTAGCTTCTTTAGTTGTTCTTGATTCCGAGAAGCTTCATGGCTAGCTCCCAGGTGACAATTGCAGCCGCGTTAGCAGGAAAAGCTCTCACTATAGTAGGACCCAGGCCCGCATAGCATCCTCTGAGTCCAGCCCTCCGGTAAATCTACAAGGCACTGAAATAATTAGACTACCCTCATTTTCGTTCAATATCAATTTGATCTTCTATAGAACCTTACCCATGCTGCTCTCCATCTTCCTGTGCTAGGAAAGGCCCAATTCTAATACAATAATATATAGGGAGGGAATCAATGTCTTACCGAATTTAAAACTTGAAAAGGATTTGTTGGAGAGCTTTTATCTGGAGCAGTCTGGATAATGGTTTTTGCCACATCCAAAGGTAAAACAGCTGACCAGAACTGAAAGAGAGAGAGAAAATAAAACTAGATTTAAATAGACCATATCGTAACTTAAATTGAAAAAACAAAATGAAAGGATGTCAGAACACTTACAGCTACACCACCCAGACCACCACTCAAAATTCCAATTCCCATATCAATCAAGTTGCTATGGTCAGATGAACCACTTTTTAGCTGTAAGTGCATATAATAACGGACATATTCATATACACTGAAAAAGACTGCATTTCCAATAGATTCCCTTAACAACGTTGAAGAGCCACCACGAAAGATGCCTGTAACCTGAAAGGTGTTCCATTAGCTTAAAATCATGTATGAATTAAGTTGCCAAAAGCAGAGTATTTCTCACCCCATCACTTTTTATGGTTTTAAGTGCACAATCAAGAGGACTACTGTAGCTACTGGACTTTGGAACCAATGAGTCAGTGCCTTGAACTTGCATTCTACACTGGAGAAGCCCAATGTCACAAACACTCTTTGTGAACAAAAAACGCTGATCAATCACAGAGCGAGTAAAGCTGAAAATAAAAACTAATCCTTACCTTCAGTAGCTCTGATGGACATAGAACAAAACTGATAATAGCTCCACCAAAAGCAGCAGAAGGAATTATTACTTGGGGCTGCGGCACACTACTCTGAACTCCTCCCTTCATTAGCAGAAAGAATTAAAAAGTAATTAGAAACATGCCAATAATGTTATTAAAGCAACTAGTTCCCAATCTTGTCTCAGTAGTACGACTTTCATGGATAGGTATATCACCTCCAACTCCCATTAATACGAACCTGCAGTAACTGTTTTGTTTGTGAATAAATACCAAAAAGAAGTGAACTTTCAAAAGCCACTCCAACAAAAGATGATGTCGCCCCTGTATAAAGTCCTCTAACCTGCCAAAGCTAACTGTGAATTCTCGAGAAAATCAACAACCATGTATAACAGATACCAAGATTTATGGGTTGTCATAGGATTTGAATGCTGCTAAACGCGAATTGATGATTTTGTATTCCACAGACTACCTTGTACGTAGCGAATTATCCTCTCAATTAATGTAGGAAACCAAAATCTTGGTTTTAGAATTGCAGCCGTAGATACTGGGAAACTCTTTAAGATATTTTTTTGTTCTTTCTTTTCCCTTTTAGCTATATACAATTTGCAAATTGTATCTTCACAAATTACTGGATGATATCAATAACTCTGTCCAATATCTTCCCTCTGGTGATTATCAACATTTTCAGATTTAGGACATCAGCAGACAAGATCCAGTGTAGGAATTGATACAAAATGAGCTAATCAGCCCTAAAATGTTGAAATCTGAGAAAACTGAATATTTAGCTCTTTATATTCTTTAATGAATTCATTTTGCATTTTAACAGCTAGAATCCCTATAAACAATCAAACGGGAGGTTTTCAAGTTCAACAACGAGCAAAAGTTATAAAGAAATAACATGAGCTCTTTCCACCGCATGTATTTCTTTAAATGTCTAAGAGTGGTCTAACTCTCACCAAAGAACAAATTTATGAACTGGGTTCTTGAAAGGGAAAAAAAAAAAAAAGCTCAAGAAGCACACCCCTTCAGTTGCAAGTATCCTAGCAGTGCAATGCAAGCCATTCCTGTATTTAATCCCATGCACTTCGGTATTGTGTTTCTGCAACTTCACCTAACCAAGGAACCGTAGATTTAAAAGAAATTTAAAAACGTAGAATTGTCAAGAAAACTAGGAAGGAAAAATAAAGCTTAGTTTAAAAGAATCTTATCTACATTTTAAACGTTCCCAAAAGTGGAATTTGTCCAATCTGTCAATTCAATTATTGACCCACATTCCTAGAAATACTAACCAAGAAGTTAAAATGTCAATTATTCAACTTAACAAGCATAATTCTTCAAAACTTGTCCAGATCCATATCTGAAAAGAGCTTCACTTTTGAAATTTTCTTTTGAAGGAAAAATGGAAAATGATAAGAAAGAACTTATACCTTCACAGTATCGAAGGGGTGACCGATGCCGACGGTCGCAACACCAGCGAGCAAGCCCGCAACGTAGTCTTTGTAACCGGAAGGTTTGGAAGTCTCTCCCATCAGGGCTTCGATAAATCTCTAAAACCGTCTTTTTAGTTTGAAAGTAAAATGAACATCGGAGATTTTGGTCCAATCCACGCCGCCGGATCGTCCAGTGCGAAAGAGAGATGCAGAGCGTGGGAGTTAAACATATTTGCCCCGCAAACCCTGTATAAATGCATGGAATCTAGAACTAAATTACTAAAATAGTAATCCATCCTCATTTTTTTTTTCTAATTTTAATTGCTAGCTTTATTATTACTTAAAAAAACTAATTATTAATTAATGGTTTTATTTTTTTGTTTTTACAATTAAATTGAGCCAAAAAATCCAAAGCACGAACTTCATTTTTGTAATCTAAATTATAACACGCATAAAAGTGAGTGAAATAAAAAAAATTAAAATATAAAAACATATAGATGAAAAAATTTATTTAATTGTATTAAGAAAAAGTAAAAGAGTAATTTTTTATTATTTTTAAAAAATTGAATTATGTAGATAGCTTAATTAATATATTTTATCTCAATTTTATAAATTCTTTTTATTATTTTTGAATATAGTTAATTTTCATTTGAGTTGTGATATTAAACTTAATTAAAAATTTTATATTAATATTAATATTAATATTTATTTTTTAAAAATAATTTTAAAAAATAAAATGTAATTAGTTTATAATCGGTTTGCTAACAATGGAAAGGATGATAATTGGGCTTAATTTACAACCAAAAGATTATTTTATTATTTCGTTCATATTTTAATGTAATTAGTTTTTGTTATAATTTCAATGAATTAAAAATAAAAGGCCATTTTTAGACAAAGAAGCTTTGTTTCCCTTGGCTTGATTACATGACAATGTGATAAGGATAAAAAATCAAAAGATAATAGAGAATGATAAAGATAAAAATAATAGAGAATGATAAAGATCACAAGATAATATCTTTTTAATATTAGATAAAAATTAAATAATCTTATAAATCAAATTATCTTGTAATTGATAATATCTTTTAGGAAATTGATAATATCTTTTAGGAGTTATCTTTTAGGAATACAAATCATAACCCCTGTGAAACTAGTATAAATAGGGATCATTCCATTGTATTCAACATCAAGAAAAAATATATTCTCTTCTTCAATTGAGAGTCATTTCTCTCTTATAAATTCTAAGCCATTTTGGTGTCAGACCCGAGTTCTAGAGACGGGGAGTGTCTGAAAATAGCCTAAAGTTGAAGACTTCGAAGTAGTCCGACAAAAGTTGTCATTGTCACCTTCGAAATTCATAGTTTCGGTCCTTTTTCAGCCAAAAGGAGGTCTCAATCGTGTTTGGGAGGTCGGAAAGCCTTGGATTGGAAAGTTCCATAGCCAGAAGGTATAGCGCGCGCCATCGCCAGAAGACCATGCGCCGCACGCGTTAGCCAGAGGTTAAAGACAACCACGTCAGCACTGAGGTGTCCAATCAGTGACACATCAGCCACACATAACGTACCATATTCGCCACATCATCATCCACATCAGCCTTTTGTCCAGTCATCACCACGTCACCTAACCATCACTTGCTACCTTACAATATGCCTCCAAGACGAAGATCTGTGCACGAAGTTGAAATAGAAGAATTGAGAAGACAAGTTCAATTATTACAAGAGATGGTGAATGTTCAACAAGCCCAGTTGGATGCACAAGGAAAGCAAATAGAAGAT
>JAQSVH010000010.1:13644955-13657106 GCA_029448705.1 Adansonia digitata
CTAACTCCTACCAGTGAGTGATGTCTGATCAGGATTGAAATAACCTCATCGATAGCAACCTCTTTGGCAGCAACACTTGATAGATTAGTAGTCTCATACATAATCTCATTGACAGCCAAATGACTCTTGCTATTTGTATGCTGTTCATGGTAGCCTTCAGGGGTTTTTCTGTCTAAAATGACTCAAGCATCTGGTCCATTAACTGCATATTCTTGAATTTCCTTTTCCTTTGCAGGCTGTTTTCCAGATAACGGATAGTTGGAACCTTCATCATTTGTGCATAGGTCCTCCCTTTGAGTTGCCAATGGCTCATCTGGAAGACCACAAATTTTGAAATTAGCACTACTCTCATCTACATTAAGGGTTTTAGATGGTACTCTCCTTTCAGACTTTCCAGAAGCACTTAACAGATCTGACCCCGGGTCTCCACCATGCCCCTTAGACTCCACAATATTACTAGCATCTACATGGAAGAAAAATTCAATCAAGATGACAAGTAATAACCAACATTTCCAGTCACGCTATGAAATATTACTTAATGAGATACTATAAAAGATGAAGTCTTTACATTTTGTTTTCTTATGATCTAGACCTAAAATGTTAATTACCAAGCCAAAAGAAAGAGAAAATAAATTGGGTACCTGCACTGCTGCTTCATTGCAGTATTGCAGGAACAGATAAAAGATAGATCAATTCACCTGATGCTAACCCAACAAGCATCAAGCACCTAAGAACAAGCCTAAGTTAGAGAGGTGTCAGCAAAACTGCATAACAGTATGCCAAAGCTAATCAAATGATTACCAAACTTCATGAACGCTTAGGTTTCATTGAAAACCAATCTAGTTGTTGAATAAGTGCATAAAAATATATAAATCTTTCTTCCCACAACGAGAAATAATGTTTTTATTACTTTTGCTCCTCTAACACTACAATCTTCTCTAAGGCCATTCAAGTTACGATAAAACAAATCATAACTTTACGTATTCAAACATTTAATCCCCTATTAGAAAATTCAAGTGTCGTAAAGAAGCAGTAATATTATCACCATGCATGCATACATCCATAAATGATCAACGCCCAGAATCAGTTCATTGAAAAATCGATTGACCGATGGTTTATGTTTGACTAACCGCATCCATTCGAAGAGACTTGCAATTCCCCTTCTCCTTCTTCCTCAACCTCGTCGTCGTCGATTTCCATAGCGGAGCTGTCGATTTCTCGCTCGGCGGTTGAAGTGGCGCTTCTTTCATCATCCTTCTCGGCGCGTGCAACAGCAGCGGAGGTCGACGGAGGCATTGCGGCTGGGTGCGGTGTTTTTAACGGAGTCGGAAAAAGGGAGGCGAGGGAAGAAGCTGAGCTGCGCACTCCAAAGAGCGATCTTTATTCATCTTTGGCCATCTGGACGTCGTCGATAATCATCGGATGAAGACCTACTAACTTCTTTTTCCACGCGCTTCTCTTAGAGTGTGCTTCGACGGTTAGTAATTGGGCTCTAGACCTCCGGCTACAGCCTTGCAAAGATTTTGACCCATGGTCATTGGGCCATGATCCAGTATAAGGAATGAATTTCTTTTAAAGAAAAAAATCATATTTCTACACTTACTTAATCTTATTTTAGAAGTTCGGTATATACATTTATCTTTTTCAACATAAATAAAGGATAATATTATTCGATAAAAGAAGAAGGAGAGCATTATGTCACTAAAAAGAAGAGAAAAATTATTATTATAAATCAAATACAAAATCCTTTGAAAGCATATTATATGAAAATCTTTTGTTTATATGCTATATACGAAGGCAATTACTTTAATTTACTGTGCATTAAATAGAACTTGGGTAAATATTTTAAAGCCAACTTCCACAAAGAACCCTGAGCCCCCCCCCCCCCCTCCCCACAAAAACAAAAAAATGGAGAAAGAAGATCGTACTGAACCTTGGTTTGGCTTCAAGGCCTTACCTTCTTTCTCCTTGACTATAGCATTTGGACTCGGCTTCTAAAGGGCCGATGAATGTGTTTGGACTGCCGATATAGAAACCTTGCCTGCTTCTTGTTAACTTCAATCATAAGCAAAGGCAGCGTCTGCTGTATAATCCTAGGGGGATCATGTGTGATTAAACTAATGGGAAAGTTAGGTGTGTGAACTCAACAGAAGCATCCGAAGTGCAAAGAAACAAAACCAAGCAGTAGACTGATATAACGAACTTTAATTATAGCTGACACTTTAGATACAATAATTTGATTCAAATGTAATAAAAAATTACATAAATAAAATATGAACACAAATATTTTAAAATTTATATAACATAAAAATATAAATTATTAAATGTTGATAAAGTATTAATTCTTGATATCAAAAAATAAATAAATTATATATTAGTAGTATTTTATTTTAATGAATATTGTATTGTATTGTCGTAACGTCTCCCTCAGTTGCTGTATAAGGTGACCTAATAAACAACTACGAGACAAAAAAAAAAAAAAAAAAAGAACATTTGTTTACAAATAGATTCCAAGATTAAAAATTAATTAATCAATATATATTCGTAAGGAAAATTGGCATGAGTGCTTGCTCCAATTTACCAAAATAATATAATATAGACGATAATAATAATAATATTAGATCGATTAACCGCAATTATATTTCTTTCTTTTACCAAATCATTTATTCTTACTTAAATGCCCAATATATTAAGCTTAAAATAGTAAAAAAAAAAATTTACCACTTTATTTAGATAATTATTATAATTTCTTGCACTCAAATAATGTCTTAAATTTTATTTTACATAAAATAATTACTTAATGTAAATCGATTTTTCATTTAAAAAAATAAGATTACTAACAAATAAAAATATAAGATTTTTATTTGAGTGTGATAAACAATAAAAAAAATTATTTAATTATTTTAATTTTTAATATTTTAATCATAATAATTAGTGGTAAGGTCCGCATTTAAGAACTAAATAAATGTCCAACTGTCTATCGTTTTAAGGTTTATCAATGGTTAATGATTTAATTGGATGGTTACGGCGGTACTATGTGCTTTTTCTAATAAAAATTAATTTAGTATGTATAATAATATTCTATTTTATATATTAAAAATGACAAATAAAATTGTTAATAATTATATTTAACATAATATTATTATAAATAGTATTAAGTAATTTCAAAAATATTTAAAGACTTCCAGTAGTAAAATTCTATAAAATGCTATTCGTAATATAAAGGTTAAATTGTACTATTAATTCTTATATTATAATTAAAATATAGATTAATTTCTCTATTACAATTCAAAAAATATTATTATCTCATATTTGAAACTTGAGTTCAACTTTAAACAATGTCAATTTTTTGCCCTTAATATGCAAACATGCCATCTTAAATAACCTAATTCACAGATGTAAAATAACCCAAAAAGAAAAGCAGATTTATTTATCCATAATAATGAAAAGAAAGATTAAAAAATTGATAGGAACATATCATGGAGGTTGACCCAATTTATCATTTAGGTTGCCGAATGCTTACTTCGGCAGTCCGCGGATTGCGCACCAATTCCTGCCTAAAAGTCAAACGTAAAAGGGCAAAAAAAAAAAGAAAAAAAACTACCCTATTCTGACTTGGTTCCTCAACCGTCGGATCAAAAGTCCGAACCAAACATGTGTAAGGTCATTTTCGTAATTCACCATCTAGCCGAGGAATTTTGCATTCCTCCCCTTGAACGATTGCAACAAACTCCGCCTCTTCACGTGCCTTCTAACTTCTTATTCCAAAAGGTATATCTTACGTCACCACTAGTCCCCTAAAGGTGGGTCCCTGCGTTAAAGCTCTACCCCCAAACAAGCCCGTATAAATTCCGACGTACATTGAGCATTTTGCTGATCTATATTTTTAATAAATAAGTTTAAATATTAAATATTAAATAATAAATATTATTTAAATAAAAATTAATATGTATATATATATATGAATATGTTGTATATTTAAAATTTTATTAACTTCACCATAAATAATAAATATATTAATCAAATTTATTTTTTTAATTAAAATTTATATTATTTTAATTTATCAAAATTAGATCAAATAATATAAAATATTTTATACCTTTCAATCCATCGTCACTCCTACCCATTAAAGCCGTCAGATTAAGAAGTCTTAACATTAGCTCATCTGTGCATTAATATCACTTAATCTCTTTCCCAGTAGTAGGCCAGTACACTTTGTAAACGCAATTACTCACTTTCCCTCGCTCCAAAAAATAAGTGAAAAACGAGAGAAAGCGTGTGTGTGAAAATGAAGGTATAGCGAAAGAAAGAAAAATTGAAGCAAAGAGGAAGCAAATAGAGGCTTAAGCTTAAGCAAAGCTAAAGATGCTGAAATTTACTCTCTTATGGCTCCTCGTTTTCTTTTTATCTATCTCTTCATCTTCAGCTCGGCCTGGTTAGCTTCCACTGCTACGATATTTTCTTTTCTTTATAAAATTCATGATTTAATTTTGTAGTCTGGATTGTTTTCTTTTTTTTGCTTGAGATTCAGTTAGATATATTATTACTTGCATTTTGATCGAGCTTCTTATAAACGAGTTTGTTGTAATTTAGTTTACTTTTCGTTTTTTCTTTGGTGATTCAATAGTCGATTTTGTGTTTCGCATTGATGTTAATGAGCCACTATATTGAGTCAAAAGTAACGGAATCGGGGATATGAATGTGTTTTTGTTTTTTTTTTTGGGGGGGAAATTTTAGTTAATAGTCTCTGGATCAAAGTATAGAGGCAGTTGAGCGGTTTCGATCCTGTTTGGATTCGAGAAAATGTTTGTAAATGATCGCAAGTAAAATTTTAAATGTAATCTCTCTCTTCTTTTTTCTTGGTATATCTCTTATGACATGTCACTGGAAGTAATAAAGGAATTAAGCTACACATTGGTTAAATAAAGCAAAGGAAAGAAAACAATTCTTCAAAGACCGAGCAGGGGAACGGTATGAATAATTTATGATTATGGTTTGTGTAGGTATGCTTGTCCTCCCCATGCTACTGCGAGCCATCGCCGTTTGCCGAATGTTGGTAAAATGAAAATGTATTCCAATGGAACCTTGTCTTGGGAAATAGGAAAATGGGAAAAGGGTAACGCGGAAAGTTTAAGTGGACTAGCTTATTATGCGTGCGTTGCCAATTTTGCATCAATGAATTTTAGTTTTCAGTTTGTGGATAACAGAGTATTTGCTTTTCAATTTTCATGTTTTTATCTAATCATTTCTTCTTGTTTGGTTAGTTTTTGGTACTAAATTTAGTTATGTTTTCTTACTACAGCACCTTTTGCTATGCGCATCAGCTGTGGGTCTCATCACAATATCCAAACGGCACCAACCTATACACGTTGGTATAAAGATTTTGCGTATACAGGGGGAATTCCAGCTAACGCAACACGCCCACGTTTTGTCACTCCTCCGCTAAAGACACTTCGCTATTTCCCTCTATCTGAAGGTCCAGAAAATTGCTACAGCCTTAAAGGGGTACCGAAGGGACACTATTCTGTGAGGATCTTCTTTGGAATAGTTGCAAAGCCTGGGTTTGACAATGAACCTCTATTTGATGTATCTGTTGAAGGCACCTTAATCCATTCCTTGAAATCAGGTTGGACTAGCCATGATGATAAGGTGTTTGCTGAAGCCCTTGTATTTCTTTTAGATGGCACAGTATCTATATGCTTCCATAGCACTGGTCATGGAGATCCAGCAATTATTTCTATTGAAATTCTTCAAGTTGATGAGAAAGCATACTATTTTGGCCCAGAGTGGGGAAAAGGTGTAATCCTGAAAACAACTTCAAGGCTGACTTGTGGCACATCAATGCCAAAATTTGATGAAGATTATAGGGGGAATCATTGGGGTGGGGATAGATTTTGGTACCCCATTAGAACTTTTGGCCAAAATGCTGACGAACCAAGATCTACTGAAAGTAGCATTAAACAAGCTTCAGATGCACCAAACTTCTATCCAGAAGCCCTTTACCAATTTTCAGTTGTTAGTACTGATAGGCAGCCAGATTTAGCTTATAGAATGGATGTGGACCCCAATATGAATTACTCGATATGGTTGCACTTTGCAGAGATCGATACTTCAATCACTGGTGCAGGGCAAAGGGTTTTTGATGTCCTGATAAATGGTGACACTGTCTTTAAGGACATAGATGTTGTGAACATGAGTGGCGGCCGCTATACTGCACTTGTGCTTAACACAACTGTCGCTCTTAGTGGAAGGAGTTTAACAATAATGCTTCGCCCTAAAAATGGCCATCGTGCTATCCTTAATGCCATTGAAGTCTTTCAAGTTATAGCTGCTGAGTCCAAAACTTCACCAGAAGAAGGTAATGCCTTCTTCTGTTACTTTTATACTTTTGCTTCTATTACTTCTGCAGACTGCTTATGCTGAGTATGATTGGACACAGTATTGGAAATAGTTTTTTACTGCTGACAAGTAAGCTTCTTTCTAGAAGTTGGTAGTCGTTTACTAACTTGTTAACAATCCCTGATTCTAGTTAGGGCTTTACAGGCATTGAAGAAAGCATTGGCGCTTCCTAATCGCTTTGGGTGGAATGGAGACCCATGTGTTCCCAAGGAGCATCCATGGAGTGGAGCAGATTGTCATTTTGATAAAGCCGGCAGCAAGTGGTTCATTGATGGCCTGTACTCCCTTGATCGTTTGCCTTATTTTGAATTTATTACTGTTTTCTGCTGAAATTATATCTTCTTTTCAATTTGCTTATGTTGACTTCACGAGTTATTCAGAGGAAACTGATGTCTATGCTATGGTCTCTTCCATTGTTCTTGATATGCTAAAAGCTCCTATTCATACTTTATTTTATGTAAAACAATGAAAAAAGGGAGAATTCTAACATAGAAATTTTACACCTTATGGAAGCTGTTAATCATAAACCGTTTTCAGCTTTTTGCTGTCAGCAGTAGAGTTTGCATTCTCAATATTTAACCAATGAAAATTCTTGGTATCATTTTAAATAAATACTGAGAACATGTGTTCTATACCAAATACAGACACTTACGTACCCAACCACCTATGTAGAATTCTCTTATCTAGTTACCTAATTGCTTCGTTTACTCCCATTTGATAGTGAATGGATCTTATCCATTAACAACTCTCAGAGGTTCCTGAAAGGTTTCTGATATCTTGCATTTGTGTTTGTTAACAACACTGCTTGTGAGACATGAGAAGCAAGTATAAGTCAGCTCTTTCTATTTGACCTGAATTTCTGCACTTCATTCATTCCTGCATATCTTTGACTCATGAAGTTCTAAATACTATGGAATGGATGCATGAATGACTATATGAATCACTAAGTTTTTGGAAGGTAATCATATCATTTTTATTTAAAGTCTCCTTGCCATGCAGGGGTGCACATCAGCACTTGTGTATATATAGCAAGTGTTTCATAGAACATTGATGTACTTTTTTATGAACCATGAATATAAATGTTTTAAACTTTTAATTGCAACCTTATCATTGCAAAGCTTAAGAGACAGTGTCTCTATCAGTTATATCGGTATATTATAAGTAATTATTTGCCTTTGATTTCTGCATTGATCAGTGGTCTTGACAACCAAGGTCTAAGGGGTTTCTTGCCTAATGACATATCCAAATTACATCACCTACAGAGCTTGTAAGTACAAATAGTTCTCCATCGCTTTCGTTATAGTTACTATATTTGCTATGTAGGGCATGACTCGTGATCTAAGGACAGGTTTCTGTTTCTGCCTCATCATCTTGTTAATATAGATCTTGATAAGATAGTAGCATTGACATAAAAATTATTTTCCCTTCTTTGCTTTCTCAAACTGTTGCAACTGCTTTGCTTATTCTTAATTTTACAATAGACCAACCTTCTTCCTATGTGCTTAATATCCACTTCTCTTGTTATGTTGTACTTGCCTTACGTAGAAACTTGAGTGGAAACACAATTCATGGGGCCATTCCATCGTCACTCGGAACAGTCACCAGCTTAGAAGTATTGTAAGTCTAGCGTTATTTCTTGTCCTTCTTGAAGATACTTTTGATGGTATTAACTTCTATATCTTACATGCAAAGCTCTTCAAAATAATTTTCTTTTTATAGTTAGGACTGGCTATGTCAATGTCATGTATAGAAGGATGACTCGTGTCTATTTTCTCCATTATAGATTTTGAGTAACTTGTTTGTGCCCTTTCATTTTTAACGACAGGCATATTGTAATAGTGGGAGGAATTTCTGCAAGGACCCAAAACTTTTCTTCATTAGAACTTCTACTTTCCTAGTTATGTGGAAAATAATGCATACATGCTATTGATTAAAATAACGTATAACTTAATAAATGTAATCCTTGTTAGATTTTTCTGCATGAACATTTACATTATGTTTGATATAATAATCATAGGCAATGTTTTGTAGGTCAGTGATGCATCAGGGGAGTTGTTTTTTACATTCTTATTTCAATATCCATCATGCTTGAAAGGACATTAGATTCTGAATGCTAGATACTAATATCTTCTCTCAAAGGACAACTTGAGTTTGAAGTTTAATGTCTGGGTTATGAGAAGCACATGATTATTTCAGTTCAGCATTCAGCATCTGTTTTCCTAGAGCTGACAATTCGTTTATTCGTGTCATATTTGTGTTTTTCATAGTGTCGTAATCGTGTTTAAAGTGCTTTATATTTTTATAAATTTTGATACATTAATAATTCATATTATAAGATTTTTAAACATATATTATAGTGTCATGTCGTGTTTTTTTGCTTTATATGTGTCATTCGTGAAATCATGTTTATAACTGCCAAGTTCCCTAACTTTATCTGTCATATTGATATGATTTCTGAATAAAAATTGCAGGGATCTCTCCTATAATTTCCTCAATGGATCAATTCCTGAAAACCTAGGACAGTTGCCTGCATTGCGCAGACTGTAAGATTTCTACCATTTGATTGACCCTGGAGTCTGAAAATATAAAGGAGTCTGATTTAAGTTGTCATTGTGCAGGAATCTTAATGGTAACTCTTTGTCTGGAAGAGTCCCAGCTGCACTTGGAGGGAGGCTTTTGAATGGAGCTAGCTTCAAGTATGTTCTCAGAATCTCGTTAATCTTGGTCTAAAACGTTTATTTTTGAGGAATGAACTTGCCACATAATGTTGATAAGTAAAAGAAATACTCATTAAAGATGAAAACAAGAGCACGCACTTAAAATGTTCATTGTTGCAAGTTCTATACCAGATATACTTACTCTAGTTTCATGCAGTTTTACTGATAATGCTGGTCTCTGCGGTATACCTGGACTACCTGCATGTAGATCCCACCTTTCTGCTGGTGCGAAGGTTGGCATTGCCTTTGGCTCTTCTTTAGCTTTCTTACTTGTTGTTATCTGTTCCATTTGTTGGTGGAAAAGGCGGCAGAATATTCTTCGAGCACAGCGCATTGCAGGTTAGTACCTTCAGGATAAATCGCATAACAAATATAACAGCTTGATTTGGCCTAGTAATTATTTTGAATGTTAAAATTGTTTGGTTTAGATCCCTTGGACTGGTATAAAAATATCAGAGATCCTAACATGATTAACACTTGCAAAGTTGATGCTCCTTTTACCCAAAATTACAGGATTAGAAGGAACATTAAATCAAAACTTGCAAAGCAGAAGGAAAAAAAGGAAAGGAAAAAAAAAAGGCACCACTGCACAATCAACATTTTAATTGGTTTCTTTTCATTGCATATTTATATGGTTGGTTGTATTCTGCAGCTAGAGGTGCTCCTTATGCTAAAGCAAGGACCCAATTATCACATGATATCCAGATGTCGAGGCATCCTAATCATGGCCATGCTCGGACTGCGGCTGAGAATGGACCAATCTTGTTATCGTGATTAGTTATTGTTCCAACTCCACATCTTGTTTAGGTTGCTGGGTTCTCATTTCTTCGGGAACAGAACTACCTAGTTGATTTGGCCATCTCAGTTTTTCGGGTTCGTGTTTTCCTTCAGAAATCATCACTGGTAAAGGCTGAAAAAGCCTGTAGAAATTCTTGTAAAAAGGTCAGATACCTCAATATAGACACTTTTTTCGGCAAGGTGAATCATCTTGTACATTGTTTCAATTCTTTTTTCAATCAAATTTTGGCAAAATGAGATCTTGCAAGATGCTGAAGAACAAGTGCATATACAAAGTCGACATATTTTGAACCCAAAGCTTAATTCATTGGTTCATGTAATCAATAGTAGATCTTGATTGAATCTTAACATTTACAGCCTCTCCCTTTTATCTTTGAAGAATGTGGACAGGTGACATCTTATTCTCTTTTATTTGTAAGTTTGTTTTAGTCGTTTGAATTGATGCTCCCATGTTTAGGTTTCTTGTTTTCTTTCTTTGCTTTTTCTTCTTTTTCTATTCGTTTTAGTAAGAAATTATCCATCATTGATTTGCAACACACTCTTGATCGGACGGTGGAGAATGGATTCTAATACGCCTTCCAAAAACCGTACAGAAAACAGATTCTCTTGTTCTAAAGGTATAAAAGAATATCGTGTTTAAAAAGTAAGAAAGTTAAAACACGCGCCGGCGAGGTGAGAGTGGGGGCTATTGTGTATTTTATGTTGTGAAAAAAAAATGAGAAGCACGTTTTTCATCCCCAGTTTTTGTTGGCCTTTTTATTGAAGGATGCATATATATATATATATATATATATATATAATTTTATATTATTTTCGGTTTAACGCTTTCTTAAAATTAATTATTGAAATAATTTTTTTATTTATTGTAAGAAATTTGCAGATGAAATATCGATTGCTTAGTTGTAGATGGAAAATCGATAATTGAATAATTGATTTTTTATATACATGTAATTGGGAAATTGGTAACTGAGTTGCCGATTTCCCTTTGTAATTTAAAAAAATGCTTCATAAAATAAAAAATTTTCAAGTTTGTGCAAGAATCCAAGGTGGAAACAGTAGAAAGAGGACCAGACAAGGTTTTTTGAGATAGATCTAAGGTGGTTAACAGTGGACTACTCTTGGATCCAGAAGGGGAAGAAACACCGCCGGAGATGTTTTTGGCTTTTAACAAAGAAAGGGATTCCAAGTTTTCCAGTGGTAAAAGGAACGCAGCAACAGAGTGAAAATCCGCGCTTAAGGAGGTGTAGCTGAGTTCAATAGACGAAACTTTGGATTCTTGGCACGTTACACCTTTGAAGCTACGAGGGCCTTTTTTTTTTTTTTTTTCTGGTTTGTTAGACGAGGGATCCGGTTCTGAAAAAATGCAGTAGTCTTTTGCACTGACAGACCAGCCCGCCCGTTCTAGCTTGTGTGATTTCTCCCTTTGTTTTCGCTTTATGTATTACAAACTGATGAAAATTAACCCTTTTTGTTTTATGTTTTAATTTATTAAACAAAAAGATGTAATAGAGATGTATGAGAAATTGAAAAAAAATGAAGGGAAATTTTAGTCGTTTTAAATTATTTAGTTTAGTTGTAAACTTATTTTGGGTTTCAAATTGATAAGGTTCGTGGGCAAAACTTATGCAAAGTTTTTCACCAAAATAAATTTACTTTATTAATGAACAAATACGAAATTTATAGATGAACACAAGACTGAGAAATTGTGCCGAGTTCTTAAATCATAAACACAATTAAACATGGCTATTACTTGTGGTTTGAAAATAAGAACAAGTTTATGGGTTGATATAATAGAGTTAGAAATCAAGTTAATGAACTCAACAAATATATATATATATATGTAAAAAAACCCAAAATGGAGTTAAAAAAACCAAAACCATCTCATCTATCTTGTGAATTATTGTACTAATATTGTGCTCTGCTTTCAAGGGATCATGTGGGATGGGTAAACTTTGTGCCAAAACAAAGCTTTTTTTTTTTAATTTTCAGTTAGGTGTAGAAATAGGAATCAAGCCAATCATGTCCTTTCTCTTTTACACTGGCTTCCACCAAGACTCCCATGCATTTTTTTTTTAAATTTTTTTGTTGGTTACCTCCATTTGATAAAGAAAGGGCAAAACCCGACTAACGTGCTATTGAGGTTAAGGCGGCATAAGGAAAAGCAGATAGGACGACCTTTGAGGCTACAGAATACCAACAGAATTAAATGGCGCCGGCACCAACCCCCCAACCTCTCC
>JAQSVH010000010.1:13657206-13667344 GCA_029448705.1 Adansonia digitata
GCTTTCGTTTGTTAAGGTTGTTTTAGTGGGTAAAATCCGTGCGTTTCAGGTGGCCCTTGATGGAAAGTGAAGAATCTACAACATATTGACATAAAAATAGGAGAACCCATCGACGTTCTTAACAAGTTGAGACTACAATTTCTATGCCCACGTGGAAAACCATAACTAAATGATCGCTCTTAGTTAAGGTTACCCCGTATGATTCTTTAGAACTAAATATATCAAGCCATTCTGATAAACCAAACTTTTTATTAATGGTAATCCATAATTACAAAAATTTCAAACATTTGTGGAACCAGCAATGGTAAAGTTTAAATCCCGGGTCCAAGCCTAAAACTTGGTACGTTTTATTGAAATAGCTCAACCACTGAACAAATCAACATTTTCTACTAGTTTTCCCAGCAAAATAATAAAGAAAAGAAACAGCTGTACATAGCTGCTCCACCCGTCACAAAATCCAAGCCTTGCGAGAAATTATTATGCTAATATTTTATCCACCAATTTTTAAGCTGCTTTTGCTTTCTTGCAGTAATTTTCAAGCCATTCCATTGTAACACTTTTAGGCCTTTCGAGGGGCAATCCAAGCGCTCTGTCCCATATTAGCTGAACCAACAGAAAACAATATAATATATTATGTAAACTCAAGCAACAAACTGGTGATTCGCATAAATGCAAATGAAATATTGCTGCAAAAACAAACCTGAGAGCAAATTCCAATACTCCTTGATACACCAAAAAGAACGGTATAGTATCTGCACATCAAGTTATAAAGTTAATCCCAATACTCTTTGATCACAAACAATTACCGTTCCTGCTTTTTAAAAAAATGAACAGTAAATTTTCATACTATATTTGAAAGAAATGCTTCATAAGGTAAGATACCTTGCTTCGGTTAAACCAAAATGGTTCAGCAGCACTCCACTGTGTGCATCAACATTGGGCCAGGGGTTTTTGACCTACAAGCATTCCAAGATTTCAAATGCAGGCATCAGATTCCAGTTTAACAAAATAGAAATGCTGTATCACTTGAGCTAATTTTATTAACATTCAAGTTTCAGTTTAGTCACCAACAGTATGATATCCTCAATGAAAAACACAAAAATAGTTTTAAATTGGAAATTTTTTAACCCCCCCAAAAAAAAAAAAAAAGATGAGTTTGTTTCTCAATACAAATCAAAAGCTTAAACTTGGGAAGCAATGCAAGCTAATCAAGCGTTAAAAAAATACAAATTAAATGGTTTAAAATTATAAGTTTTGTTGAAGTACTAACCATGGCTGACAACTCTCCGGAATGGAAGGATGACATTCCAAATATTAACAAAAAAAAAAAAAAAAAAAGAAAAAAACTTTAAAGAAAAAATTGATCATTCATATGTTGGACATATACCTATATCTGACACCCCTGTCTGAGTAGCATATGTTATAGTGATAACATCCTTGAGACTATAGACTCCTACCTTATCCTAATTTCCCAAATTTACCATTCATTTCAAATTTTCAACTAAATAATAACTGAGGAAGCTAGCGAGGATTCCAGATTCTATCCATTAAATCTTAAACTTGACATTGTCTTCTGATCTTTACCACTGCAATCAAGGTTTTTCTTTTGTGATGTATCAGAACATGCAACGTATGCAAATTCTTCAAAAATTTTCTGTTTAAAAATGTAAATCAGAAAATTACCTTGCCTAACTCAGTAAGAATAGGAGGCACCACTTCATAAAGTTTAGAAACCTGCAAGGATGAAATTATGTCACCTAAGCAATAAGCTAGAAGTGTAAACAGTAGCACCAAATGGCACTAATTAACATTCTCTCATCAAGGCATAAGTGAGAACCAGCTGGAACAGAGGATCATCAGGTAAGTGTTTTAATGCAAACTCCCTTTGACACGTGTATCTTGGATCAGTTTTACGCAACACTCCATGACCAAATCCTGGGACAACCTGCAAACAAAAAAGTACACTGAATTAAGACAACAACATTAAAGATAATCCACTTGAGCTTCTAAATAAGAATTGAAGACAAATTGTGATATCGATCATCTGAAGGATGTTAAAACTCCCTTTTTGCCCAAGCCCAAAATGAAGGATCTCGAAAGGTATAATGCAATCCGATCAAAAGAAGGCAGCAAAAGAGCACAAAACAAATAGAATTTTCAATAAGGAACCACAACAGTCTTAAAAGCACAGAATCTCCTCCCATCACAGTTCAATAAGAGTATTGACATCAGATGCAGCACAACAAAATGATTATCATAAAGAGGAATGACTTCACAGCTTCCAAGAGTTGAAATGTCACCAAATGGCAGGTGCTGTAATAAATGTTTGGGACAGAAGAATATCCATAAACTAATAGCTAAACTGAATCTTAAATTAGAATAAACTTCAGACAATACCTTGCCACCGTTCAGTGTTTTCCAGACATAGTCTTTCAGCTGTTCTTTTGATATGTTCTCTCCACACTCATCTACCACAGATTTGATCCAAAGCAATACTTCCTGCAATGAAAATAACAATGAAGACAATATGGCAACAGTCAACCAGATGCAGACTTGTACATAGTATCAGAAGTAGAAGAAACATCAGTGATACTACATTAACCAAATTAAAAGGGTTTAACATTATTATGATGGCAACAAAATCAGAAATCAGGAGATCAACCATGCTAGCCTTTCATTGTTTTCCTCTAGGAAATTAGCTGATTGCAAGCTGCAATAGTCGTTTATTAATAAGTTTATAAGTTCTGATTGGAAGTCGCAAGATATACAAACTTTACAAACATCTGAAGCAAGGCCATCTCCACTGAGTATAAGTATAGTAGGGACATGTAATTGCATGGAAAGCACCTAGGAACAACCGGACTCCAAAGAGGTGAATAAAACCCATAGTAGGTCTTGGGGCACATTGCCTAATCATGCACGTTTTTCTTTTAAGTGTATATAAAATGGTGGAATGGGATTCGAGACAGAATGGACATATCTGCTAAGGATTTTGTATAATCAATATCATACGAAGTTTATGAATAATAAATATCACTATTATCATCTTCAATCAAGAACTTTCGGCTCCAATAAACATCCAAATACATGAAGGGTCCGAACTTTCAACCATCAATTTCATACGACATTTATGAATAATAAATATCACTATTATCATTTTCAATCACGAACTGTTGGCTCCAATAAATATCCAAATAAAATAAATATCTGAACTTTCAACCACAGCCTAGAAAACTTGGCAAGAGTCGACTCACTTAAATATTTAGAACCACTACAAT
Organism: Adansonia digitata; assembly: GCA_029448705.1. Classification (NCBI taxonomy): domain Eukaryota; kingdom Viridiplantae; phylum Streptophyta; class Magnoliopsida; order Malvales; family Malvaceae; genus Adansonia; species Adansonia digitata. The sequence goes on from JAQSVH010000010.1 coordinate 13,660,485, forward strand.
CAGGTAAACACCTATAAAATTGACTAAAGCTTTGTACAAATAAGCTTTAGAAGAAAACAAGCATATTGCTTTAAATAACATATAATATTTGCTAAAACCTACTTATAGAAAATTAAATTATAATAATGATAGGCAACTCATGTCTGGAAGATCTAATACCTGATTAGCCAGACCGTGAAGTGGCCCAGCTAAACCATTCAATGCTGCTGCAAAGGAAAGATAGGGATCTGAAAGAGCACTACCCACCTGAATTCAGACCATCAATACAACAAATACAAAAACAAGCATCAGTCAGATAAGCATAGGCTTGAAGAATTATCACTGTGTTTGAGAACTTAAAAAATGACCTTGGCATGAAATAGGAATAACCAGAGATCAGAGACACTGAGTATTCATGGCAACTCAAAATAGTTTTAACTATACCAAAAATCATTGGTAACTTACCAAGTGGCCAGTATGGGCGCTAACATTTCCACCTTCGTGATCACTGAAGCACAATATTGAAAACCACATCATTAAAGTGACACACATGATTTGGCTAAATGATGACAGATATAATAATTTAGAATAAAATATCATATTAGCAAAAGTACAAGTAAAATTCACAACTGAATCTGTTTCCCATAAAATCATATGCTCTATAGGAGTTCACATTAACAAACCTATGTATTGTGACATACAGCCTCATCAGCTCATGCATTTGGGGACTACTGAATCCCAACATGTGCGAAAAATTTCCACCGTAATCCAATGAGTCATCCATGGGAATAAATTTTCCATCTTTATAAATCCTTCAAAAACAAAGAGAAGGGAACATAATTTAAGAAACTCCAACAGAATTTTACGTCAAACAATACAAGGGAATAAAGCTGTGGTCACGTAGGTCTCTCCATGTGTCAGTCTAGTTGGTTCAAAATATTGAAATGACTTATTGATAGGCCAGGCCGAAATTAAATTAAATAGAATGTCGTATCAACACATTTGTGAACACTTTAGACTTATGTCTAATTTTGGTTTGGGTTATTTGGAATTGCAAATTTATGTCCAGCTATTACAGCCTCTACCTAAAAAATTGGTAGGCGTGTTTTTAGTTGAGATTTAGACTATCGAACTTTTTACTATTCAGATCTCTCCCTTTCTTCTCTCTGGTTCCACTTCTTTCTCACATCTTTCCTTCTATTTCCTCTTATCCCCCCTCAGATTCCTAGATTCACTATTTCCAGCTTCTTTCCCCCTCTTGTTATATATCAGTTATTGTATAAAAACAAATAGCTGCAAGTTTTCAGAACAATACAAGAAGAATTTCGCAAGCCAAAGTAATCCAACAATTTATTTGTGCTATAGAAAAAGTATCATATGCTTCGCTAACCTTCGATAAACATATGAAGCTACTAATGGCACGCGAGCAATCAAATTAAGAGCATCTTCGTATGTCGGCTCCCAATACCTAAAATCAATGTAATATCAAAATGTTGCATGACCACTAGAAATTGAGTTATGCCATCATTGTATAATTCCTCAGAAGGACCTTACTTTGACTTCGGAATTCCTTTCTCATATGCTTTCTGAAATTCACTTTGGACCTGAAGGATTAAAGTTGCTCAATTCAGATGCATGTATAACAACCTAAAAAGGCAAGTTTGAAGTTCGTTGCACATCTTTATGCTTACAGTGCCACCATAGAATTTAAAACATTACATTTATGTCCAGAAGTACTTCTAAATATGAGGCTTGTTGCAAAGATAAATCTATTATAAAGACATCTATTTCCTATAGAAACTATAACATATAGGAGAAAGGGAATACAACAGGAAAATAATTGATAGCATCAGAACTGCAAAATATAGACATCTACTTAGAGAAACTCAAAAATGTCAACCTAAAGATTATCCCACAGATACTATCTGGTTATTAGAAAGAGAAGTGTTTTTTAGTCATCAGAAGATAAGGATATCTAGCCTAAAACGACAATTTGTGTTTAAAAGCATACACAGTAGCAATCTTCAAACAAATAAATAAATAAATAAATAATAGTTTTTGAAACCCAGGTAATCAAGCACTAAAATACTTAAATTGAATGCATTTAAACTCCAAAGCAACCATGCCAAAATAAGCTTGTGGATTTTTGAAGTGCAACAGCTGCTGTCGAAAGCAATCTCACCAAATTTAAAAAAACAATGAGGCTACAGAGTCCTTTTCCTATAATTTTATCTTATGCATGAAACCGTAGAAATCAAAACTTCTACCTTGTTAACTTAATTAAACCAACGCAAAACCAAAATGCATGAGTAAGCATGCAAGCCTAAAAGAAGTTTGACTACAGAACAGAATCGGTACAACAGCGAAATTATTCTACAACCGATACCAACCTGAAGAGCCATAACACCAGTTGCAAACTGAGTCATTGGATGAGCTGAGACAGGTAGAGCATCTATTGTCTTGAACACATAATCTATAACCAAATAAAGAAATCCAAGGAAAGCAAGAATTGCACTGCTTGAGTCAAGAGAGAGGTAAGAGTAATTTAAGGTTCACAACTGTCAGGAATAATGCAGAAGGTACTAACCTGGAACAACAGCACGGCTACGCAATTCCTGAGATAAAGCATCAACCTGAGGTTTGCTCGGGACCTGAGGTCAAAAGAAGAAAGAAGTTATCATCAACCACTACAGGCCAAAATAGGATATCCTGTTATTACTAGATGTGTCATCACAACTGCTTACCTTTCCAGTCAAAAGAAGCCATAAAAGACCCTCAGGCAAAGGTTCTCCATCAGGCTTTGCAGCTGGTAATAGTTTTTGACACTCAGGAATTGACAAACCCCTAAAACGAATTCCCTTAAAAAAAAAAACACAACCTTTTAGAACTATCAGATAAATGTTACTTTATGTTCCAGTAATTACAGTAACTGAGGACAAAAGTCAGGTCAAAACCCAGTTTCTGATGGTGAGTGAACCACACCTCATCTGGGTCAAGTAATGAGGTTTCCCATAGCAGCCCTGTCATTCCTCTCATTCCACCAAGTACCTTCAAACACAGCACATAAATCAGTTAATTAGAAACCCAAAAAATATACTCACAAGTCATTCAAAATTTTCAAACTTTAAATTAAGAAATGAAACACAAAGGAAATTTTCACTAGGGCTACGCTAGAAACACATAATATGCTTTACCATATCAACAGTAATATTCCCAAGTTGCACTTTTCCATGTTCTGTCTTCAGTTTCTTCAGGCGCTCCTGGAAAATTAGAGAAACCACCTAGTGAAGGAAATTTGAAACAGGCTACTATCTTGTGTGTTATCCTTTGCAGAATCACACAGATGATAGAATATCCCCCAGCTGGGTAAAATTATGATAAAGGATTAAAACTTAACATTGAGCCTCTTCAACAACTTATCAATGGAGTCATGTAGATAAAAAAGTGGTTATAAATTAACCAGTGTTGGCTCAATTAGGAACTCTATCCACAACTTTCTTAAAAGCATAAATGGAACCCCAATGAGACTAACAAAACAAACCTGTTGTTCTGGAATCAATTCCTTCAACTGTGAATTAAGATCCTGAAATGGCCCCAAAGAAGTTATTTAGCGGATAGAATTAGAAGCATGGGTGAGTACAACCAAAAACCCAAAAGACCAAATCCGAAAAGCAAGTAGCAATTGAACCTTTTTGAAGTCCATATATAAAACAAAACACTAACATAAATAAAAGATAGTCACTTCCAATTGTCAAGTCAAGCCCATTGTCATGCCAAACAAGGGTTCAGCTAGGATGCTAGTGCAACATAAATGCGTGTGGGGGGGGGGGGGTATGCATTCCTAATGAACTGCTGATCAAAAGTAAGATTCTCTTTGTTCTTTTTGAGAGAATAGCGTGCCTTTCAGGTCCAATATACACAATAAATTAAAAGGAAAAAGAAGTAGCAAGAGAATAATAGCTTACGAGATCCGAAGAGGTCAGCGTTTGAAGCCATCTAACAGAGTTACTGAGACTGGATTGTTGTTTCTGCAGCATAAATAAATTCAACATATAACTGAAAATTAAAAAAAAAATGAAAAAAAAAGGTTATGTTTATGGTTAAATCAGACAGTGGCATCGAACTTACAACATGGGAGCTCAGCCTAGATAGCGCTGATACACCCTTCAAAAACACCATCGCGAACTGCAAAAAATAAATAAACAAATAAAAACAAAATAGAAAACTCCAGTACATATTCATTCTTTCTCGAGCATTTCGACGATTTGTTGAATATTATTAGGTTAAGGTACTTGGGATTTTCGTTTTGTTGTCAAAAAGTAAATGAATCAATAAAAACTAATCATAGCAAGATCTAAAATAAATGAATATACATGATCAAGCACTTGATCTACAAACAATGGCACCTCCGGAGAACAAACGTTATACTCTGCAAAGATCTATGAACAGCAATAATATATAAGAACAGCTCAGCCGCAGAAGAAACGGAGATGATACAGAATCAGCTGGTAATTACAATGACTTAAAGAGTAAAAAGAAACAAATCAAACAAAACATTTGCATGGAAATTAAATGATGATGATGGTTATTAGTAAGTTAAAGAAAGGAAGCGTACCGGGTCAAAGAAATGCTACGGAGAACAGAGAGTCGTGGTCGCCGATTTTGATTTTGATTTTGAAGACCTGTTCTTCGCCGTTTGCGTTTTGCTTTTCGCTTTGCACTTTTCAATTCTCTGAATTTATTCGGTGTTTTATCGAATTCCATTAATAGCCCTCCTTTGGGCTCTTATTATCTACACTGCCCTGGACACCAACAAGTCAAAAACACTCACCAGCCACCATTTTCTCTTTTTCTAAAGAATATGTACCCCGATTGTAAATTTGCGAAAAAGATTAGTTCATTTAAAAAATAATAAAAAAAAACATATCTCTATTTTTTTGACAGGTCAATATTATATGATTAATTATTTATTTATGGAGTCTTCTGTAACCTTTTAGGTTTGCAATCGCGAACAAAAGCTTTAGGCAACTAAAAGCTCGGGGGAAAAGAAAAAATGGAAAAAAAAAAAAAAAAGAAAGTCTAGTCTTTTAAAGGAGGGGCTGCTCCTCCGGACATTTGGGGGGCTTGACCCCTCAAGAATTTTGAAAAATCCTTATTATGTTTTTGTTTGTTACTATTTTTTTAATTTTTTTATTTTTATAAGAAAGATTAAATAAGTTTTAGCAAAAGCTTCTAAAATTTAAAAAAAATTATTTTTAATAAAGAAAAAAAGAGAAAAAAATAAGATAAGAATAAACTTACTCTTATCTTATTTTAAAATACTCCAACTTTAGATGTTTTATGGGTTCAGATAGGCAACAACCCAAATTTTTTTTTTATATTTCTTGCCTAATCCCAAATCAATCTCTACTCAACTTGGCAACCAGAATCAATGTGCAAAAAATAATAAAAAATTATTTTTATATTAATATTTATATATTTTTATAATTAAATTTAAATAAAAATATATATATTTTATTATTAAATAGTTAAGTTGGGCTGATCCAAATTATTAAAGATCTTGTCAAAGGCTTGGCTTGTCAAGTGAGCAGCTTCACTTATGGATAGATCTAGCTTTTACGGAGAATTTATATAAGTAGCTTTTAAGAGTTAAATTACCAAACAGTTTTTGTTTTCTTTTTCCTAAGCTCTTATTTTTCACAAAAGCTTTATTTCAACTTAAGTTTTCCTTTTTTTTTTTTAAATAGTAAGGCCAAATAGGCTTTTGATATGTTTTCATGTATTTATATATTAAAACCATTAAATTGGCATCCTCAAAATTTTGGAAATCTCCTTAATATATATATATATATATATTAAATCATAGCACACCGACTATATTGGTGGTTAATTATGTCAATGGTTAATGAAATAAAAACAAAATTTAATTAGTGGGTAGTTTTTTATTTTAATAGAAAATACATAATTACCTTTCTATTTATATAATTATTAATATAGATTTAAAACCTTTAAGTAATTTAACTAACTGAGTTGGTGACTAGTTAACTCATGGTACCAACTCAGTCAACTATTTTAATATAGTATATATATTTATAAGTATTTATATATTAAAATAATTAAATTAACCCCTAAAATAAAATTATTACATTAATTTTTTATTATTATCTATAATTTAATTTGATGCATTAGAATTTATAGACATATGCAATTATTAGTGTTGACCCTGAAGAATTTAAAATCTTTTTAAAGGATTATACTTTTATTATAGCCCATCAAATAAATATATTATACATCTATCTTTTAACTTTCTTTATCTTTACGTTGGCCTAAGGTAGTTAGTACCATGGTGATGATATTAGGAATGCCCTAAGGATGAAATATGTTTTGATATATTTTATTAGTTTTGAACTAATTATTCATATTTATATATTAAAGTTTACAATATATCATTGTTACTCTGTCTTTGTTTAATTTACATGTTAAAGTAAATGCAAGTAAATATGCTCATTGACTATTTGTGTTTATACCATTAGAATATTGCATAAAATAGATTTTATATGCAAAAGACAACATTCTAAGATAAGTAGTCTAAATTGATAGCCTATAATCTATAGGGTTAATGCAAGCAATTAACTCATATTACGACTATTATGTCATCTAAATCCAATTAGGGAGATAGCTTGTCTTGGCCATCTAAAACAGTTCGACTCCTAGGTAGAGACATAGATATATCACTTAGAGGTGGTGATATATTTGACTGGCCAAAGTGTAATTAATTTATTAATAAGTCTGTTTACTTGAATTAATTCACTTTAGACATTTATTGTATAATTAACTAAATCATGAGTAATTGACTCCATGTGTATAACTTGAATACTTTG